>BQNB010040795.1:906-47159 GCA_026074375.1 Tanacetum coccineum
TCAGAATTTTACAACTAAATATAATCAAAGAAACATACAAAAACATGTGTTAAAATGTTTATTACCAATTGACATGCTTCTTAATAAAAATAAAATATATATTCACTTTATAGTTTTAATCACTTATGTTCAAAAACTAGCTAACCCAGCTTATATAGTGGGATTTGTTGTAATTTGAATATAAAATTTTCAACCAAAAGAAAATGAATAACTAACGTTGTATATATAAAGCTAGTAATTTAACGTTGTATAAAAATTTGAACAAGTTAAAATACATATAAGAATACTTAAGATTTAACAAAATACAATGAATTGATGTGAGATGCTTCTTAAAGCTAGTAATTTAACTATTGTGAATTAAGTCATGTCAAAAACAAGTGTGTCTTTGCATTGGTTACACTTTAGAGCAATACTACATCCACTCCCAACTCACATAAAAACTTCCACATGCACATGTGGCATGTAACTTGGACCAATCACATTCTATCAAATTTTCTCTTTCTTTTTTTCACTACCTATATTTGTTTGACACATATGGGTGTGGAATTTGTATGTGTAAAATGGGTGTGGATCTAGCACTTCTCTTATGACATTTCTTTTTGAAAGCAACATGACATTGGTTATGGTTTGCAAGTTTCTCTACCTTGGCTAATTTATTGACATTTAAATCATTTTTTGTTAAATCAAAGACTTATTACCTTCATGGAAAGAGACTTGAAGATACCCAAACTAAGAAAACGAGGTTGTCTCACATCTAAGTTTACATGCGGAATAATTCAAAATCACTTAAAATTACGACATTTTGATTATTAAGTATTTTTTTTAAAATATGAGGAGTGGAACTAATATATGCATAGTGAAACGTTTTCAATGATGTATTCAATCAAACCATTGTTGAATCTAGAACTAGTTTTTTACTTAATAGAACACCCAACAATATGATATAGAAAAACATGTATCAAAGTGAACCCAACTTTAGTGATGTTGTGATGTTATCAAGAGAAAAATATTCTGAGGGACGTGATACAAATGAGGTATATTTGACGTTTTTTTCTGTCAAAACGACGTATGTTTTGAAAATTTTGCACGTAAGTTTAAATGTGAGACAATCCTATGTTCACGTTGCTCATTGTAAATTATGTGTTCTATAATATATTTCAATAACAACAAATGAAGCATTGTAGTGTCGATAAAGGATGAACAAAGAGGGTTTAGTAGAGCCAAGAAAATAGGAGCAGTTTTTTTTCTCAATGTTTTTCTCTATATTTTACAGCCTTTTCAAATACATTATAAAAAAGCAATTCTAAAATTTTGCTAAGGTTATAAAACTGTGTACCACCCGAAATGTGCATTTTTGAGAAAAACTTTGTCGGCATTCAAAAGAGTTGCACAGGGTCAGGGTTTATCCGTCGATTAAACCTTTTAAAAAAAGTTGTAAAATTGTGTCATCGTGTAGACATGAGTCAAAAATTGTTATTTTGAGGAAATGCTATGTCAACATCTAAAAGAGTTACATGAGTCAGGGTTTATACGACGATTAAACCTTTTGAAGAAAATTATAAAATTATGTGTCATCGTGTAGACATGACTTAAAGTCTACTTACCTCTAATTCATTGTCATTTGATAAAAAAGTTTATTTTCGATAATTGAAAGTCTTAACTACAAATACTATTTAGTATATAATTTTATAACATGACATATACAACTGCACAAATTAGATATTTTTGTGTTTTCTTAAATAAATTTTAAGTTTTCAAGAAATTAGATACACCCATTATATGTAGTATAGATAAACTAGCTTAACTCTACCCTTAGTTGTAGGATTCACAAATGTAGTTTCACGTTTAGTTTAATCGATAGTTTGCTTTTTATGGCCTTGTATTATGCTATAGTTACATTTTGATTTTGGATGCCGAAGAGTCTAGATTTTCGAAGAATGTTGCTAATTGTAGAAGGTTATATTTGATCTATTATTAGTGATTCATAAAAATTGTAGACCAAAATCAACTTTAACGATAAATAAATGAAGAATTGCGAGATGTTCATAAATTGAAATTGTTGCAATCTGTATGAATAGAGTGCTAAGAGTAGAGTAATCTTGATATCTAGTTTGAGAATAGGTCTATTGCGACTTTTCAATCAGAATGTATTAGATGCGTTGAGATGCAAGTCCCTTATTTTTAATGCGGGTTTTGTATTTTAATGTGTATTTTGTTTTCATTTATGTTATTTGTAACCGAGAAGTAACTTTTTGCTGAATATCTTTTACAGGATCGACTGAACACCGTGGTTTTGGTTATGTGCAATTGTAAGTCTACCAAAAGTTTTCTTCGTTTGTCTCCTTTTCTCAGTATAAGCTATCACCCATTGTACAGCTGACAGATATCAGGCTTTAGCAACAACCATCTCATCTATTATCTGTCGTTCATTAGGTCTAAAATTACGCAACCTGAAAGTTGACGGTGCAAATGATTTGATGTTTTTAGTTACATTTTTAAACAAAAGTTGGGCGATCCTTGCTTAGATCGGATTAAGGGCAATACGGATTAATAGGCTCCAGTTCCTGGTACCAATTGAGTCTTGAGTATGAGACCTGCGCACTAAGGAAACAAAAGCACCGTTAGCCTTACCGTGGTTGGTCTCCCACGATTTATCCTCCGGCGTGTGAGGTAAGTATCCGGTTTTTTAGCGGTTTTAGTAGAAGGTAGGGTTTGTGAGAGCATATTCCTTTGATGAGAGCTAGGTGCCCCGTTATATTCTAACCAAACCCTAATGGGCTGCGTTTCCCTTTAATTAGGTGATAACCATGAGGGATCCACCGTTTATTTTTAAACTAACTAGGTGGGACCCCTCTCATGATATTAACGCGGTAGTAACAGATGTGATTAAATACCTGCGCGCGTGTGCCCAGTTGGACTCATTGGGCCTAATCCTTGTCGTGTTAGACCATATGTTAGGGGTTCCCCGTAGGCAGTATCGTTTGGGCCTTTGGAAGTTATATTGGTGTTTCGCTATGGCCATTTTTTCGTCATGGGTCAGTATATAGAGTTTTCGGGGGTCGGGTGCTTGACCCGATGTTAGTCTATACGTTTCATGTCCCTCCAGTTAGTATGCGGATTGGTAAGAGGACCGCGGATGCTAGATACAATAGGGTAGGCAAAATTTGGATGCGTATCGAAGGAAGAAATTGTCCCGCCCAAAACAATGAATCAAAGTCCAATTTAAATTGCAAGAAGCCGCTTACGTAATTCGTTGAAAGGGTAGCTAGAACACAGTCATAGGTTTTACCCCTTACCACACGATTTGGACAAGTGATCGGGGACACGTGTGCCTCATCGGATCGTGGTGTAAGTAACATACTTGCACTATTTTAGTGGATCGCGCGTCTTTGTACTGTATTGCCTCAGTAACTAATAAAACTCTTACCCCACCATTGATAAAGCTTCCATTAATCATCAAAGAGCAGATACAGGTAATAAGCGCGTGCGTACCCAAACCCTTGCGTCACAAATCATGGTGTTGCAACTTACTGATTTTACATCGGAAATAACAGATGAGGAACTTCGTGAGTTCACATCTGAGTATTACATCCCGTCCGCACTGCACCCGGTAGTGCCGGCTGCGGATGCGAGTATAGCGGATTTCCCCGTGGGGAAGGTGGGGGTATACACACGGTTCTTTGAGTTTGCCAATCAACGTGTGCCCCTTTCGTTATTTATGTGCAACATCTTGAACCACTATCGTCTTCATATTTCCCAATTGCACTGCATAGGTGCGGCAAAGATATCCAATTTCGAGGTTAATTGCCGCCTCTTGGCCATTAATCCCACAGTTCATTTGTTCCGCGCCTTTTACCATACCTGTTGGTCAAACGGGTGGGTATCATTTTCCAAGCGCGCCGGGCGTTTGCAGTGCTACACCGAAAAATTGGATGCGCTGAGGCGTTGGAGGGAGATGTTCTTCTGGGTAGATGATATGTTGGTTCCCTGGGACTTCGCATTCTATACGCAGGGGTTATTGCCGAGGGATGAGCGTCCACCCCCCGGGTCGTATAGTGTAGAAGATGCGGAACTTATAAATGATAACCGCATCCCCATCAACGCATATTCCGAAGCATTCCTATGCCACATGGGCATAAGTCGTAATTACTTCCAAAGTCTCGAGGAAGTGCCTACGTTTATAGGCGATGACGGCTGGGGTGGGTGCCTGTCCTTCCTTCTCCTTCGTTCAGTAGTGTAAGCGCTCTTTCTTATTGAAGCGTATGTAACCATTTGTTGTTTGTTTGCGGTTTGTGTTGCGTAGAAATGGATTTGTTTAGCGTGGTCCATTTGAATAAGCCCAAGCTGGTGACCGAGGGGGTGCGCCCATTAAGAGATGGTGAGGAGGGTGAGGAGCCGCTGTTGGAAAGTACCGCCGGGCGCACAATGGAACTCGTGCTGGAGCAACCGGAAATTGAGAGTACTGATGTGTTAGCACCCACACCTCTGCGCAGTGTGCCAAGTATAACTGTGGACCCCCCATGCCAGACGCAACAAGCATTGGCTCTTCAGAAGATGCTGATGTCGCAGAAGTGGATTCTGGGTTTGAAGCGCAAGAGAGGCTACCGTATTATGGCGCGGGCTCCGTCAAGGGAGTGCCCATCTCAGTCTAGGGTTGAGTAACATCGACAGAGGATGTAATCCTCGGTGCGTTCCCCCACGCTTGCTGCCAAATAGGCGAGAAAGGGGGGAAAAGAGGTACCGAGACCCCTCCCCACAGTACTAATTTTGATTTTCCATTTCCGTCCAGTAATAGTATGGATGATACGTAATCACAATAACGTAATGTGTAATCCATCTTTTATCGATTGATTGTTGCAGTTCGAGGCCTACAAGTGATTCAGTGGAGCGGCGGGTGAATTGGCTGTAACTCTGCGCCGGTGGACGCATGCTCACAGTCCCCACCCCAGACTGGTCGGCCAAGGCCTTCGATTGTATGCAATGGATCACTGTAGAGGAGTTTGATACGGTACTGCCAGCAATCCGCGCTCGTTGGCGCAGCTGAGAGCGAGGTTTTCAAATTGGAACGCAGTCAGAGTAAACAAAACGATGAGAGATCCTGCTGCTAAAGTAAACACAGTTGGTAGATGCGCAGGCTGAGGCAAGAGTCCTTCGAGGTCTTATGGCACAGCACTTACCGAGGAAAAATGGCATTTTTTTTTTGTTTTTTTTTCACTGCTTGTCAAGGTGGAGCAAGAGCGCGCGGATGCTGCGGAATACAAGGCGAGTTGCCACTGGGCTGTGAAGTATTTGGAGGGGGGTAAGAACAATCATTTTGCAGGGCTGGATGATTTTCGCCACAAAGTGGAGGGTCTGTTGGAGAAGCAGGAGGATAAGTTACGCAAGCTCAGTATCGAGTACGACGAGGAGCTGTACCCTCACATGTTGTCAACGATTTGCTGAAAGCGCAGGTGGCTCATAAGCCATGGTTTGCGCCTTGCTGCCATGAGCACTTTGGAATCGCAAGAGGTCAGGCAGTCCTTTGGGGATGTCGTGAAGTGTGCCTTGGCTCGTGGTAAGGCAGAAGCGGTGGAGGAACTGCATGAAAGAAGGCTGCTGACAGTGCCTGCCGCACAGGTACCTGGGTATAATCAAAAAGCATATGAGGAGCTTGTTGCTGCTATGGAGGCGATGAAACTGTTAGAGCTGCCTCATATCGCGCAGTGAGCGTTCACCAGATTACCCATAGTGTGATAATGACAGGTTAACCTTAGTTAAGGCAGGCCAACCGAGGGCCCGCTGAAGGCCCAGCCTGATTACGTTTCAAAACGACGGTCGCAACTACAGGTACCTATCTTTGCCAGTCCTCGTGACATCCTGAATCCTTTCGCACTTGAGAAGGAGGTCCCGTTGAAGGAGTCTTTGGAGGATCCATGCCCCATAAGGCTGGCGAAGAAGAAAGGGGTGAAGGGTAAGGCTATCTTATGTGGTGTTTGGTGCTGCTCACCTCCCCATTCGGATGGAGTTACCATTTAGCGTGGCGACGAGTCCACCTAAGGAAAGTGACTCCCTGGGGAAGCTTGAGGAGGCTGGGGATGCGGCCTACCAAGTGGGTAGGTCCGAGCAAAGTCGTTGTCACAGCGTCTAGGTTGTTCTTCCTTGTGTAAACTTGTCGTTTTTTGTGTATATTAGTAAATGTTGATTAAGTGAACTCGTGGTTCTTGTGTAAAAGCTATCCTTTTGGACCCATAGTATGGGTCGCATGTTATTGTGACTTATGCGAGTGTACGCGCACAATATTAGTTATAAAAGTTGACAAAATGTTTGTGCATAATTAGTTGCCTTTGCATGAAAGGCGTGTTTATGATGTGCCATTTGTCGAATTGTTGTGAACATAGTCATTACAAAGTTCATGACTGCAAAATATGCTAAGTTTATATGTATGGGTTGACATTACAATTACATGCGGCGTACCGCGAATACCATATCAAGAAGTCAAAAGTTTTGACTCCTAATTTGTTAAACGTGCACCGTGTGCGGCTGCTGCTGTATCCCTCGTGGAAGCGCGCATAACTTGACTCCAACGTCCTTGAGAACAGGTGATTAAACAAGGACTCAGAATCCGATGTGATGGTTTTGGCACCCCTCTTACTCAACGAGTCATTTAGTAGGTTTACTCATCCTTTTCCCATCGTGGGGTTATAAGGTGCATGCACGCCGCGTAGGCACAAAATAATGTAACAACAGTATTGAGACATAAATAGAGACTCACAATAACGTGTAACAGTGAGAGTGCGCCGCGGAGTGAGCTAGAAACCGCGAACGTGTAATTAATACTTGCAGAAATAAAAAAAACAAAAAACATGTGTCCTTAAAAAAAATACGCATATACCAGTGAAGCACTCTCACTAATGATAGCATTTCTTAGATTGCAGATATTCCACGTGCGGGGCAACTCACGCCCATCCATGTCACGCAGCTTGTACGCTCCTTTTCCAAGTGCTTCCGTAACCTCGTAGGGTCCTTCCCACTTTGGTCCCAGCTTTCCTGTGTCTTCCGCGTGGCTCGCGTCATTAGCACGATACACGAAGTCCCCTGGTCTAAATGAGACTCCTCGAACTTTAGCGTCGTAGTATGCCTTCATTTTTAACTTCGCTTTCTCCTCACGTATGGCTGCTTGTTCGCGCCTTTCCTCCAATATGTCTAAATCTATACGTCGCTCGTCGTCATTGGTTGTGATATTGACCTCCGCGGTACGAATAGTTGGCATTCCAATTTCGGCCGGTATAACGGCTTCCGTCCCATAGACAAGAGAGAAGGGGGTGTCCCCTGTGCTAACTTTGATTGTTGTGCGATGTGCCCACAAGACATGTGATAACTCCTCTACCCACCTGCCTTTGTGTCTATCCAGGCGCGCTTTGATTCCTTCTCCTAGACTTCGATTTGCTCGCTCAACCAAACCATTGGTCTGTGGATGTTTAACCGACGCAAAACGCTGTGTAATGCTTAATCGCGAGCACCAGTCTTTGAACGGGTTATCACAGAATTGTTTTCCGTTGTCCGACACTATTTCGCCAGGTAATCCAAAACGGCACACAATGTTATCCCAGACAAATCTTTTTACCTGATTTCCTGTGATTGTGCGACGCTTATTCGCCTCAATCCATTTGGTGAAGTAGTCTATGGCCACGATAAGGAATTTCAATCCTCCCGCTGCAACGGGGAAGGGGCCAGCGATGTCGATACCCCACTTGTGGAATGGCCATGGTGAGGTGATAGGTGTTAGCTCCTGTTGTGGTTGGCGCTGGGATTGGTCCTATGTACTTGGCAATCTTACATTTTTTTGATCAGTCCGCGCGCGTCGCGTTGCATGGTAGCCAGTAGTAACCCAACCGTAAGGCTCTTGCCACCACAGCACGTGGTCCCGGAGTGAATACTGCATGAAGACCCGCATGATCTCGCGAAGCACATATCTCCTGAATAGGTCCGACGCACGGAGCCATGGCTGTAGGAACGAACGTCGATAGAGGACACCCTCTCGAAGTTCGAATCTCTGCGCGGTACGGCGTATGCGCCGGGCATCCTTTTGTTCATGAGGGAGCGTGCCCGTGTTTATGAATTCAACGATAGGGGTCATCCACGTGGGATCCTGTTCTTCTATCACCGTAGATATCTCCATCTCCGAGATGGATTTGTTCTTCAAGATTTCGACCAATACCTGCTTTGATAGGTGCGCGAAGCTGTGGATGCGATCTTACTTAAGGCATCCGCTTTTTTGTTGTCACCCCTAGGAACTTGCCGAATGGTGAATCTATCAAAGGCCTCTTGATTAGCGACGGTCTTTTCGAGGTATTGAACCAGGTAATGCTTCTTTAGCCAACGAATCGCCCAAACACATTGTTTGGCACAAGAACGAGGAGTCCACAATAGCTTCTAGGTTACGGTACACCCATTCGAGCTGCAATTGCGTAATGTCCACGCAATAGGGCTTCGGTATCCCACCTCGTTGTCGAGGCTGTGAATTTCAAAACGCAAGTGCGTACGTAATTCCAGTCCTTCCTGGTTATGGTGATGGGGGGGAGGGGGGGGGGGGGGAGGGGGGGGAATAAGGCCTTCGCCCACCCGCCACGCATGACGACCACCTTGAATAAGATCCATGGTTCTGGGAGTTTGACTTCGCTCTGGGGGAGGACAATATCGGTTTCTGGTTTTTCGATGAGAAAATCCGCCAATATCTGTCCTTTCACTGCGGTGCGTGGTTCAATAAGAATGTTAAAGCTACCCCCAGCAAGACGCTCACTTTTGCAATCGCCCTGACGCATCAGGTTTAGAAATAACCTGTTTGATGGGTTGATCTGTGATTACCGCTACTGGGTGCGCTTGGAAATACCTACGCAATCTTTTGGCGGCAAATACTAACGCCAGGATCAGCTTCTCCATCGCGCTATAGTTGATCTCCGTTTCTTTGAGTGCTTTACTTACGAAGTATACCGGTGTTTGTACGGAGCCCCTATCTGTTAGTAGCACAGCGCTAATTGCGCCATGCGTCGCAGATAGGTACATAATCAACTCCTCCCCTGGTCGGGGTGCGACTAGCGTGGGAAGTGCTGCTATATGCTGCTTGAGCTGCGTGAAAGCTTCTTCTGCTTCCGTAGTCCAACGGAAGTCTCCCTTCTTCGCACACTTCTTGAGTGTTTTGAACAAGGGGAGTGACTTGTCTGCTGACTTGGATAGGAATCTGTTCAAACCGGCTAACTTCCCATTTAACGACTGGACTTCTTTCATCGTGCGCGGTGAAGGAAGTTGGATGACAGCTTTTGTTTTGTCTGGACACGGCTTGATGCCGTCCGTTCCTATCAAGTACCCGAGGAACATGCCTTCTGTAGCCAAAAGTGCACATTTTAGGATGTTAGCTTCATATTGATTTGTGCATGCTCTGAAAGTTTCTACAATGTCGCGCACCAACTCGTCTTCGGTGTGGCTCTTTATAACAAGGTCATCAACATAGACTTCCAGGTTGCGGCCCACTTGTCCCTCGAACGCGTTATCTACCAGTCGCTGGTAGGTGGCACCAGCATTCTTTAGGCCAAAAGGCATCTTTGTATAGCAATAGACACCTTGACTTGTGTGAAAGGCTGTCTTTTCCTCGTCATCTTTGGCCATTTGGATTTGTGAGTCCCCTATATGCGATCCAAGAAGCACTTGAAGGGGTAGCCGCATAAGGATCCCACTTTCAACTACTCGGGTAGGGGATAGAGGTCATGTGGACATGCTTTGTTGAGGAGTCGTGTGAAGTCCACCGCACATCCCCAGCCTACCATCGCTCTTTTGACCATAACTGGGTTGGAGAGACCAGTCCATGTAATAGACTTCTCGCATGATACCTGCCTCCACAAGTTTATGTACCTCCTCCAGAATGGCCTTAGCGCGCTCTGGAGCTTGCCCGCGTTTTTTCTGCCTCACTGGGGAATATCCCTGTCGGATTTTCAACCTGTGTTCAGTGATCGATCGTGGCAAGCACCAGTCATGTGTTTTGGTTCCCATGCGAAAGAATCCGGAGGTTCGGCAAGAGTGCACACACACCGCCCACCCTACAACAGCGACCCCCCGATCGATACCTCTTGCTCCGGGTAGTCGGGATGAATCGCGACCTTCAAGTTTGTCACTTTGGTTGCGTGCTGCCTTTGAGTCTGCGTTACGTCACATGTGACTGTGTTTGCATTCTTTAGGAGGTGCGGCGGTGTTGTAGATGGTGACAATTCCGCCGTCGACGGGGAATTTTAGCATCCCGTGGGCCGTGGATCAAAAAAAACTTTTAAGGATGGAGTCATGTCTTTTATTGATTTTGCTCGTGTTGAGCTACTAGAGGGGAAATTTCATGTCCTTGTAATAAATGTGGTCACGGTGAGTGGTTTCTTGTTGATGTTGTTCATCAATGTGAAAGCCTATATTTTTCAAGCCAATATATGTCAATAAGCTCAAAACTATTCATTATAAAACTTCCACGTTTAATTTTTCGTGAAACCGTTGACTTAAATCGCGTAGACTAAAAAACAACTTTAAATTTAAACCGGCATTAAATAAATATAAGTTTACGTCAAATATATGTTATATGACTTTTATAAACATAATTTATAAGTTTACAAAGTTTATTTTGAAAGTTTTACGTAAACGCTTAAATTTATTAATTTAGTGCATGCATGCACTTTGCAATACCACCTTATACTATATATACATACACTTGCATAATAAATTAAAATATCAAAATTTGAAATATTTTCTCTACAGGGCCGTCTCGTGACTTTTAAGGGTCATGTGCTAAAAATTACATAATAGGCCTCTCGAACGCAAAAATTGTTATAATGCGAATTCAATTTGATAAATATTAGAGGAAAACACATCTAAGTATTTTGATCTACATATTTAAATGACTCATACCTACAACATTAACTGCAACAGACTACGATGAACATATTATAGTCACAATATAAGACATGTTATACTTGTAAAAATGTATATGATCAAAAATGTTTCTCAAGCAAGGGTTAAAATTGTTAATTTGTAAAGCCCTTATACTAGTTTGATATATATAACAAGAAAATTGACCTAGGTATACAACTTACAAACTCTAAGGTGTCAAATAAATTCATCATCTTCCTCGGTCACGCCCCTATTCAAACCTCTTTTTTTAAATTACTAATTACAAATTCATTTTCATGTTTTCATCTATTTGTTACAACCATTTACGTTTATGGTTTTGAGCACATAGATATCTAATTTATGCTAGAAACCGAATAAAGTCAACCCCTCAGATTATAACCGTGGTGCCCTTAAAAATGAAGGCCATGTTCCGTCGATCATCCCGCACATGCCGGAATCTAGCCCTGTTTCTCTATATACATACATGTTGTCGCCACTTTTATTACCAAAGAAGCAAATGAGATATTTTGAAACTTAAGCCTTACCATTTATAGTCATTACTTCCACTAACCAAGTTCACATTATTTTAATACATACTAATATACATACCTAACACTTTATACTTGCTATTAACTGGCCAAAGCAACATCTCATACTAAAAATATAGTTTCCTATTATTAACCACCCAAAGTATCTTTTAAACCTACCCTAATTGTTTGAATATACAAGTAAATAAATAGAAGGCTTCATACACTCAAATATAAATACACAATACCAAAAATTAGTATTGTCTTTCTTCTTCTTTTGTCTTTAGCCGCCCTCTCCTCTCTTTATTGTGGTAATTGCACATTTTAGAAATAACAATAGGACATAAGTGGCAAGATACTTCCCCTGTAAGTAGGATGTGATCAAGAGAGCCTTGGAAGATAAATAACTACCATTTTGTTCATCACTTAGTGACGCGGCTCAATACACAGCACACATCCATTTATATAGTGATCTATTTAACCACTAAAGGACACTTTAAACAAAGAAAAACATTACCACAATTAACTCTATATAAGGCAAGTAATTAGTATATTTTCACACACTTCTTCATAAGCAACATTTACATTTCTTCTTCTCTTTTCTCTCTATTATTTCGGCTCCAACAAGAAGAAACAAGACAGTTTAGGTTTTGATAATTTACAAGTATTTATCAGATGATTTAAGGGTATATTATTTAGTTATCAAACAAATTTGAGGATTGATTTTTAGGTGTTATATCAACAAATCTCATTACAAATTTTCCTTTTTACAATGTTTTATTCCTTTTTCTCTTACTTTCATTATTATAGATTTTCTTGTCATGAACACTTTTTTTATCTTTGGTTTTATATCACCAATTAGTTATTTTTTACAAAAAGTTGTACAAGGAAGGTCAAGAACAATATTTAAATATATACATATTTAAAGTGATGTAAAAAAGAGTTATATAAAATGGAACACTTAAAATTATTTATTTTGACATATTTTAGTGCTAGTTAATTTATTAAATCATTGTTGTTAAATTAACTGTACTTAAAGTAATTTATATAGGTTTTACAATTTATTTAGGTATTTGGCATTTTTAGTTATATATATGAGATGAGCATGGGATAGACTAGTGTTGATACAAAAGTTGGCGCGATCCTTGAATAGATAGGATTAGGGCAATACGGATCTATTAGGGCTCCAGGTTCCGTTGTACCAAATTGAGTTTTGATGTATGAGACCTTGCGCATAAGGATAAAAACAAAAGCACCGTGGCTTACCGTGGGATTGTCTCCAGATTATAACTCCGGCGTGAGAGTAAGTAATCGGTTTTAGGGTTTAGTAGAAAGTTAGGGTTCGTGAGAGCATACCTTCGATGAGAGCCTAGATGCCCCTTATATTCTAACCAAACCTAATGGGCTTCGTCTCATTTTAATTAGGTGAATAACCAATAGGCCCACGTTTATTTTAATAACTAGGTGGCCCTCTCTGATCATAACTCGGTCGTAACAGAATGTGATCATATACCTTGCGCGCGTATGCGCCAGTTGGACCTCATGGGCCCAATCCTTGTCGTGATAGCCCATATTGTTATGGGCTTCCCCGTAGCAGTATCGTTTGGGCCTTGGAATTCGGAGTCTATATTGGATGTCGCTATGGCCCATTCGACATCGGGGTCCAAGGTATAAATTGTGTATTCGCTGGGTCGGGTTCATGACCCGATGTTAGAATATACGTCATCATGTCCCCCCAGTCTAGTATGCGCTTGGTAAGAACGCGGATGGTGGATGCTAGACTACTCAAAATTGGTGAGGCAAAATCCTGGATGCGTTTCGAGGAAGCAATTGTCCCGCCCACAACAATGAGTCCAGTCAATTTAAATAGCAAAGAAGGCTTCGTAATTCGTGAAAGGGTAGCTAGAACACTGCTCATAGGGTGTTCCCCTACCACACGTTTTGGCACAAGTGCGGGGGACACGTGTTCCTCATCGGATCGTTGTGTCAGTAACAACTTGACTAATAGAAAGTCCGTCATTTTTACTGTTATTGCACAGTAACTAAAAAAACTCGTTCCCCACCACCATTGATAAAGCTTCCCATTAATCAGCAATGAGTCAGATACAGGTAATAGCGAGGGCCGAACCCCAAACCTTGTTTCACTAATTCATGGTGTTGCAACCTTACTGATTGTACACATCGGAAAATATGACAGTGATGAGGAACTTCTGTGCAGTTAATCATATGAGTATTACGTCCCAGCCGCAACTGCACCCGGTAGTGACGGCCGCGTCTGCGAGTTATAGCAGGATTTCCCCTGTGGTGAAGGTGGGGGTATACACACGGTTCTTTGAGTTTGCCAATCAAAGTTGATGTGCCCCTTTCCTTCGTTATTTTGATGCAACATCTTGAATCCACTATCGTCTTCATATTTCAAATTGCACTTGCATAGGTTCGGCAAAGATATCCTATTTCGAGGTTAATTGCACGCCTTTGGCCATTTAAATCCCACAGTTCATTTGTTCGGCCTCTTTTACCATACTGTTGGGCAAAGGTGGGTTCATTTTCCAATGCGGCGGGCGTTTGCAGTGCTTACACCGAAAAAATTGGATGCGCTGAGGGTTGGAGGGAGATGTTCTCTGGGTTAGATGATATGTTGGTTCTTCGGACTTCGCCTTCTTACGCAGGGAGGGGTTCATTGCTGAGGGATGAGCGTTCACCCCCGGGTCGTTATGAGTATTTGAGGATTGCGGGGAACTTATAAATGAGACCCTTATTCCTATCAAACGCATTCTCGGTAGGCCTTTCTTAGCCACATTGGGCATTTGCCGTATTATTCCAAAGGCCACGAGGATGTGCCAACGTTTATAGGAGAGACGGTCGGGGTGGTGGTGTTGTCCTTCTTCTCCCTCATTTAGTAGTGTAAGCACTCTTCACTAATTAAGCTTATGTCAACCATTAGTTTTGTGTTTTCTCTGTTGTTGACGCAGAGATGGATTTGTTAGCGTTTGGTTACATCTTGAGTAAGCTCCATGCAGGTGATGAGGCGGGTGCGCCCTTTAAGTGATGGTGAGGAGCGTTGTTGGATGATGGACAGCCGGGCGCCACAATGGAACTCGTGCTGGAGCACCGGAAATTGAGAGTACTGCTGTGTTAGCACCCACACCTCTGCGCAGGGTTGTCAAAGTGTAACTGTGGTGCCACAATGCCAGAACGCTACAAGCATTGCTTCTGAAGTTGCTGATGTCGCAGATGTGGATTAAGGGTTGTAAGCAAGAGGGCTACCGGTTGCTGATGATGGCGCATGAGGACCGGTTAAAGGAGGGTGCGCCATCTCTGTCTAGGTTTGAGTACTTCGATGAGGAGGAATCTCGGGTATTGCGTCCCCCACGCTTGATGCCAAAGAGGTGCACCGAGACCCCTCCCAAGTAAGTAATTTTGATTATCCTTTACGTCCAGATAATAGTATGGTTTATACGTATACCACAATAACGTTTTGGTGTGTCAATCATCGTTATCAGACTGTTTGTTTGCCGTGTCGATGGCTATTAGTCGATTCCTCCGCGCCTGGTTGACACATGGCTGCACGTCCCACCCCAGGAGGTCCCGAAGGCCTTCGATGGTAAGCCAGTGGATCAGTGTAGAGGGTTTGATCGGTTATGCGCCGCAAGCCGCGCTCGTGGCGCAGCTGAGGGCATGTGGTTTGCAAATGACACGCAAGCCGGAGTACACGGAAAGATGAGGATATGCTGCTTGCTAAAGGCACAGTTGGTAGATGCGCAGGGCCGAGAAGGCAGAGTCTTCGAGGTCTTATTGCACAGCACCTTGCCGAGGAGAAAATGGCACTGTTGACATGGTGGAGCAAGAGAGCGCGCGGGGATGCTGGGGTAATCAAGGCGAGTTAGTTTGTCACTGGCGTGTCAAGTATTTTGGAGGGGGGTAAGAATAAATCACTTTGCAGGGCTGGATGATTTTCGCCACAAAGTGGAGGGTCTGTTGGAGAAGCAGGAGGATAAGTTACGCAAGCTCAGTATCGAGTACGACGAGGAGCTGTACCCTCACATGTTGTCAACGATTGCTGAGCGCAGGTGGCTCATAAGCCATGGTTTGCGCCTCGCTGCCATGAGCACCTTGGAATCGCAGGAGGTCAGGCAGTCATTTGGGGATGTCGTGAAGTGTGCCTTGGCTCGTGGTAAGGCAGAAGCGGTGGAGGAACTGCATGAAAGAAGGCTGCTGACAGTGCCTGCCGCACAGGTACCTGGGTATAATCAAAAAGCATATGAGGAGCTTGTTGCTGCTATGGAGGCGATGAAACTGTTAGAGCTTCCTCATATCGCACAGCTGGAGCGTGACCAGGATTACCCCATTGGTGTGATAATGACAGGGTTAACCTTAGCTAGGCATGCCACCGAGGGCGCTGAGGCCCAGCCTGATTACTTTCTAAAGCCGGACGTGTCGCAACTACAGGTACCTATCTTTGCCAGTCCTCGTGACATCCTGAATCCATTCGCACTTGAGAAGGAAGTCCCGTTGAAGGAGTCTTTGGAAGCCCACGCCATAAGGCTGGCGAAGAAGAAAGGGGTGAAGGGTAAGGCTATCTTATGTGGTGTTGGTGCTGCGCACCTCCCCCGTTCGGACGGAGTACCAGTTAGCGTGGCGACTGTGTCACCTAAGGATAGTGAGCTCCTGGGGAAGCTTGAGGAGGCTGGGGATGCGGCCTACCAAGTTGGTAGGCCCGAGCAAAGTCGTTGTCACAGCATCTAGGTTGTTCTTCCTTGTGTAAACTTGTCGTTTTTTGTGTATATTAGTAAACGTTGATTAAGTGAACTCGTGGTTCTTGTGTAAAAGCTATCCTTTTGGACCCATAGTATCGGTCGTATGTTATTGTGGCTTATGCGATTGTACGCGCACAATATTAGTTATAAAAAGTTGACAAAATGTTTGTGCATAATTAGTGGCCTTTGCATGAAAGGCTTGTTTATGATGTGCCATTTTTCAAATTGTTGTGAACATAGTCATTACAAAGTTCATGACTGCAAAATATGCTAGGTGTATATGTATGGGTTGACATTACAATTACATGCGGCGTACCGCTAATACCATATCAAGAAGTCAAAAGTTTTGACTCCTAATTTGTTAAACGTGCACCGTGTGCGCTGCTACGCATCCATCGTGGAATGCGCGCATAAACTGACTCCAACGTCTTGAGAGAAAGGTGTTTAACAAGGACTCATGATCCTATGTTGATGGGTTTGCAACCCTCTTACTCAACGAGTCATTTAGTAGGTTTACTCATCCTTTTCCCATCGTGGGGTTATTAGGTGCATGCACGCCGCGTAGGCACAGAACAATGTAACAACAGTATTGAGACATGAATAGAGACTCACAATAAGCGTGTAAAGTGAATTGCGTCGCGGAGTTAGCTAGAAACCGCGACATTTAATTAATACTTGCAGAAATAAAATAAAAAAACAAAAAACATGTGTCTAAAAAAAAAAGTACGCATATACCCAGTAAGCACTTCACTAAAGATAGCATTTCTTGAGGTTGCAGATATTCCACGTGCGGGGCAACTCACGCCCATCCATGTCGCGCAGCTTGTATGCTCCTTTTCCAAGTGCTTCCGTAACCTCGTAGGGTCCTTCCCACTTTGGTCCCAGCTTTCCTGTGTCTTCCGCGTGACTCGCGTCATTAGCACGATACACGAAGTCCCCTGGTCTAAATGAGACTCCTCGAACTTTAGCGTCGTAGTATCCCTTCATTTTTAACTTCGCTTTCTCCTCACGTATGGCTGCTTGTTCGCGCCTTTCCTCCAATATGTCTAAATCTATACGTCGCTCGTCGTCATTGGTTGTGATATTGACCTCCGCGGTACGAATAGTTGGCATTCCAATTTCGGCTGGTATAACGGCTTCCGTCCCATAGACAAGAGAGAAGGGGGTGTCCCCTGTGCTAACTTTTATTGTTGTGCGATGTGCCCACAAGACATGTGATAACTCCTCTACCCACCTGCCTTTGTGTCTATCCAGGCGCGCTTTGATTCCTTCTCCTAGACTTCGATTTGCTCGCTCAACCAAACCATTGGTCTGTGGATGTTTAACCGACGCAAAACGCTGTGTAATGCTTAATCTCGAGCACCAGTCTTTGAACGGGTTATCACAGAATTGTTTTCCGTTGTCCGACACTATTTCGCCAGGTAATCCAAAACGGCACACAATGTTATCCCAGACAAATCTCTTTTACTGATTCCCTGGGATTTGTGGCGACGCTTTTCGCCTCAATCCCAATTTGGTGAAGTATCTACGGTCCCCACAATAAGGAATTTCAATACCTCCGCGGAATTTCAATCCTCCCGCTGCAGCGGGGAAGGGGCCAGCGATGTCGATACCCCACTTGTGGAATGGCCATGGTGAGGTGATAGGTGTTAGCTCCTGTTGTGATTGGTACTTGGCAATCCTTACATTTCTTGATCATGTCGCGCGCATCGTAGTGCATGGTAGGCCAGTAGTACCCAGACCGTAAGGCTCTTGCCACCACAGAACGTGGTCCTGAGTGCATACTGCATGAACCCGCACGAATCTCGCGGAGCACATAGTCTGCCTGAATAGGTCCGACGCACCGGAGCCATGGTTGTAGGAACGAACGTCGATAGAGGACACCATCTCGAAGTTCGAATCTCTGCGCGGTGCGGCGTATGCGCCGGGCATCCTTTTGTTCATGAGGGAGCGTGCCCTTGCTTATGAATTCGACGATAGGGGTCATCCACGTGGGATCCTGTTCTTCTAGTACCGTAGATATATCCATCTCCGAGATGGATTTGTTCTTCAAGATTTCGACCAATACCTGCTTTGATAGGTGCGCGAAGCTTGTGGATGCGATCTTACTTAAGGCATCCGCTTTTTTGTTGTCACCTCTAGGAACTTGCCGAATGGTGAATCTATCAAAGCCCTGGATTAGCGACTTGGTCTTGTCGAGGTATTGAACCATGTTATCTTCTTTAGCCACGGTCCATTTTCCTCTAATCCAGGTTGTCCTCTAATCATTGTAGCAACCACATGCCACACATATGGTAGACTTCTGAGAAATTTTAAATTTGCATATTCACAGGATACCTTAGCATCATATAACTCTAGCATACTAATAATCTTCTGAAATCTTTCGTATGCTGAGTCTAGTCTTCTCTTGGCTAACATCCACGTGTTTCAAATTGTTGTTTCAGAGATTTTTCTGCATTCTTTAAGATTCCTTATTGCCTCCAAATCTTGTTTTATAGCAGCCACAAACTCCTGGCGTCTTGAGCATCATGGAGCTCAAGAGATCCGGTGAGTGATTGTGCTAGCTACCTGTTGTGGTTGGCGAGGATTGTTTCTATGTACTTGGCTAATCTTACTTTCATGATCATGTCAGCTGCGCGTCACGCGGTGAATGGTTATGGGTATAGGCCAGTAGTACCAGACCGTTAAGGCTTCTCGCCACCACAGAACGTGGTCGGATGTGCATGCTGCCATTAAACCCGCATGGATCTCGTCGGAGCACATAGTCTGCATGAATAGGTCCAACGCACGGAAGCACATGGCGGTGCATTTGTGCTCGATCTGGTCGATATCTCAGTAGAGCAATATTGCTTGAAGAGCTTTCTCATTTTTCTCACCTAGAATGAAACTCATTCAGGTTTATGGTACATGAAGGTTGTCTCTTGAGGAAGAGTTAGGTTATCGTGTTGTAGCTGGTCAACCCATTAGTGCTTATATTCTCCATTACTAAATTATGCTTAGTCATATGCAAAAACTGTCTACTCTGCATGCACATCAGTTCACAGACCGGTCCAATACTACGCACTTGTGTGTGATGATTGGAATTCCCTCTTAGTGTCAGTGCAGTATGACGGCAGGAGGGTGGTTTAAGCTTTTCGAGGCGTCGTTCTTGTTAAGGAAGCTAACGCGCTATTCAAATTGTCTTATAAGATTAGAATTTCCAAGCTTTGATACCCTTGTAGGTATTGCTGTACTTTAATATGTTAATCCTTTAAATATTTAAAGGATCTTATTACTTGACTAACTCTAACTACAATCAACTATTCAACTCTTGTAACAATGAAACTATTCACTATTATGCGGCATTCAAATTTATACTATTAAGAATAACACCTCCTCAATAACACAAGAATATCAATATCTGTTAATTCGTCTGTCTCTCATCAGTAGACACTCCTCGTCAGCTCTGACACTATGTCCGCTCTGTATAGTCTCTACCCACCTAAACAATCATCTATGACGATGCCAAGAGCTTCTTTCTAAGATTAGTTCTTCTTACTTGTATGTAACTCGTACTACAATTCTCCATCAATTTTACGGCGATGCGCATCCGGGCATCACTTTTGTTAACTGAGAGAAGCGTGCCCGTGGTGTTTATAAATTCCTGATAGGGGTCATCCTCGTGGGTTCCTGTTTTCTATCACGTTAGATTTTTCCATCAATCCCGTGATATGGATTGTTCTTCAAGATTTCGACCAAATTACTGCTTTGATAGAGTGCGCGAAGCTTGTGGTGCGGATATTACTTAAGGCTTCGCTTTCTTGTTGTCACACCTAGGGAAAACTTGCCGAATGGTGTACCTTATCTAATCCCATGGATTTAGCGACTTGTCTTGTCGTCGGTATTTGATCTCATGTTATCTTTTTTAGACACGTATTCACCCAAACACATGGTTGGCTACTTAAGTGGACGTCCACTTAGCTTCTTGGTTACGTAACCCATTATTCGAGCTGCATAAAGCGTAGTCCCCGCAAAGTAGGGCTTAGTATTCCGCCTCGGTTGTTCGTAGGCTGTTCGGATTCAAAACGCTAGGTGCCGTACCATGTGATATTCTTCCTTCCGGAGTTGGTAAGGATAAGGCCCATGGCCAGTACCCTCGTCCACGCTTAATGAAGATCGCTTCCGTGAATAAGATCCTTGGTTTGGGAGGTTGGAATTCGCTATGGAGGATGAGGACAATATCGGTTTCTGGTTTTTCGTATGAGAAAATCGCCATTGATCTGACCTTTCACTGCGGGGACGTGGTCTTTATGAGATGTTATGTCCCCCAGCAGGACCGCTAACTTTTGCTATCGATGTCCCGATGTTCAACAGGCATGCAGGGTTTGGAAATGACGGTGGGTTGGGCGCTTATATAGAGTCGTCAAGGCTCTACTCTATTGGGTCTTACAACTGTTCGATTCGTGTCGTGGCTGTCTCTTCGTGAGGATTAGCAAGTCGCGCTTCTGTAGACTTCTGAAAGACTGATTTAGCAGGTACTTTGATTGAAGATGTAATGTATACCTTGTTAACTCGAAGAAGGTACTTAGAGAGACTTTACTGTTTTTTTGTGGCTTTTGCTGTTATGAAATACGTATCTTTAAAACAGAGGTGATTGAGCGGATTAGTTAACGTTTAGAGTAATACCGTAAGCGCTTTAAGTGACTTTGTGTGTATATCGATTTGCCAGAGAGATTATCAGGTTAACTTGTACACTGTAGGATATAGCTCCTATATCAAGTTGAGGGGTTTGCTAGAGTCTCCGAAAGAGGCAGATTGTAATGTTGACGGCAAAAGGAATTTGGAGTTTTTTTTTTAGAGTTAAGATGTTTGGCTTACAGATAATATGAAGAATAGGAAGTTTGTGAGGTTTGATCTTTTTTATTGTTCTTGCTACATCTGCGTTCATTTTTTTTGGGATTTTGCAAGCATAGTTATATATTTTTCTAGTTTAAGTCTGTTGTTAGACAAACTCAAAGGTTTTTTTAATACTTTTACATCTATCTCAATATTAGCTAGAGAAACTGAAACAGATTACGGGTTTTTTCATAGAATTATGTTTGACGTGTCTTATGTTTGTTGTCGCCTTATTTTTATTGTTGAGACTGGGCGCTAAGTTAGTATTAGACGACTATGTTAGCGAGTAGCAAATGGATTCTGTCGCGCTTTGCTGTGGTGAGCAGAGACATTCTATATTTCTAATCAAGGAAGGATATGAAGAGCCCGGGTGATCGGGCTCGGCGATACCTCGATGCTGGTTATTGATACACCGCGCCCGCGCTGCTAAGTCATCTCGCGTTCGTGCATTCGCAGAGACCTAGGTGTGGGCCGCTCGAGACAGTACTTTGACTTTATACTAACAGTACTTTAAACACTAGCAGTACTTTTATATAACTAGCAGTACTTTGTTATCTGCCAGCAGTACCTTACAATATTTCCTAACAGGGGGGTTTATTTGACCAAAAGGGCAGATTATTTGACCAAAAGGGAATCTGGTGTTATTTTTCTAAGTTAATTTTGCACAAATATAAAAAATGTGGTTTCTTTTTTTTCTCTAAGTTATTTTTTGCACAAGTAATTTTTATTATATGTTTAACAACTAAGTTTTTTTTCACTCTTACATATTAATATTAATGAAAAATAATACGTTTACCATTTATGTTTGACGTTTAAGTTTTTTCCCTCTATTTTTATTGAACGGCAAGTTAGTATAAGACCAATGTTAGCGAGCCAAAGACTCGACGCATTTGAGTGGGCTGAGCCCAACACATATTCTTAACAAGAAGGAAAACCCGGTGCGGCTCGAACCCGAGACCTCATGGTAATAACCTCCCCCAAAGCTCCTTAGCAGACCTCAGGTGGCCAACTGAGCTAAGCCTAGTTGGGAAAATATTTACAACTTAACTTTTTTTCTTTATAATGCATGTTTTATATTCGTAACGTATGATAGTATTTACGATTTTTAGATAAATATACGTATATGTAAGTTTTAATAAGTATATATATAAATGCTTTTATTTTTAATCATTTTATAGAATTAGCAATGTATGAAATAGTTACCAAAGTTATCGTCACCGATGTTTATCATATCAATGACAAAATTTCTCGTCACTACCCTAGATTAAAAATACTTAGAATGTAATATAGTGACTACATAGTGACCACTTATAAGTTTCGTCACCGACTTTTTATTAGTGACGAAAAATAGTGACCATAAATTATTTCATCACTGAATTGTGACCAAAAAAGAAAGTCGTCATTTAGTTTTTGTCACTAAAGCCCTTTTTTCTTGTAGTGCTTGTACACTTTTCCAAACCCTCCACCTGCAATGAAACTTTCTTTGGAAAAGTTGCTTGTTGCTAGTTTTAAATCTTCTAGTTTTATTTTTAGGTGTTCAAACTGTTTCATGTGATGAGACATGGATGGTTAAAACCAAATTTGGAAACAAAACTATACAAATATTGGAAGAGTATGTTTGTAGATTGATCAAAAAAGTGAAGTGTGTTTTTTGTTAGAATGTATGTAAGGGCAACTGCTTAAATAGAAGATATGTATGCATCCATCCCTCGGTCATATATCTCTCGCACAGTAACAGATGGTCATGGAGTAGACTAGTCCTTGGTCACTAATTAGGTCTTAAGTGAAAATTAGTTTATTAAAAATGTTTAAAAATATTTTGTTTTTGAACGGCTAAAATTTGATAAATGTGAAACAACATAAAAAAATTGTATTGCAATGATAGCGTCATTCATAACCACTAATTATGACGGTATAATTAAGAGCTTTTTAGATCATTCGCAGTGGTCATTAACAGGAATTTTATATATTCTCCCACTATTATTCACCTCAGAATAATCACTACTCACCGCTTATCACTTTTTGAATGAAGAACGATAATAAAAAAAGCTTTGGGTTTGCTCGGCCTCATGACCACAACAACCATGCTTGTTTTGTTCGGTTTCATAAAACCCGCAGTGATGCCGAACCATTTCCCTATTCACACGCTCTTAATGTACTATGATAAACCTTTTATCATGTTATGATTTTAGTCTTTATATTAACATGTGAATAAGTCTAGTGGTCTTAGTGTTAAGTCAAGTTTGTTAGTATTAGTCAAATAGAACTAGGATTGCATAAAGGGTCGTTGGATTTTCTTGTGTCCCAAGCCCAACTTGTTTTTCCTTTTTTTCTGCCTGTTCTGACTTACACTCCTTGTAGGAGTCGGTTTTCCCTCCCCCTCATCTCTATACAAGGAGGTGAGGGTGAGGGGTTTCGTACTTCATTCTTTTAAGGTTTAATACAAAGTTCGGTTAAAGCATCTTGTGTGTTCTTTACTTTTTTGTCAAGATATATAAGCTGCAGGTTATGTGTTTGTATTTAAGATTCGAAGTTCCATGCTAGATTTCCAGGTTGTAGGAGGTTCACACTACATGTTTATCAAGAATCTTCGGGGTGCGGGGTTTCTCTGGTAATCTAGATTGAATTATGTACCAGATACAACTTTTATAAAGTTCGAGTTTTGAAGGGTTCTTTTATTGATCGCTTTTTTAAAAGAGCAGGTCTGTTTGGGTTTCAAAGATAACGACAACAAAAGGGTTCTTGGCTTCGGTTTAGAACAACAAGAAGGTGCAGCAGGTTTGACAGTTAAGGGTTCTTTAAAAAATGTTTTCGAATCCGAGTTTCGTGACATATAATACTTCAAAGGTTCTTGGATTTTCGAGTGGTCAGGTTATCGCCACAGGTTAAGAAAGTTCAAGGGTGTCGGTTTTTGGTTTATTGGCGATCGACAACATTCTGGTGTTTGTTTTTTTCAGGCTACAACGAAGAAGACAACTATGTGGTTGGTTTTCCTTTCTTTAAAGTCAACATACTTCAAAAGGGTTATTTAATATTATTTTCTTTTGTGTACTTGGCGGAAAAATTAAATAAAATATAACATATTCTTTGTTTTTGTTTAATTTAAAAACAAAGATTGTTACTTTGAAGGGATTTATTGTACAAGATACTTTGTTGAGGTTTCAATTTTTATGTAGGTATATCACAAGGTTTAGTCGATCAACAAAGAGATTAAAGAATGAGGGGAGCCAAGTTTCACATCGAGAAATTCGATGGAACTGAGAATTTCAGGTTATGCAGAATCAAGATGCGTTCTTTATTAATCCAACATAGATGTGAAGCAGCTTTGGAGGTTTTACCTGCAGATATGGAAGCTGAGCAAAAGCTGAGAGAGGTTATCGTGGAGACAACTGCAGCGGGGGTTTGGTCAAAGCTCGAGACTTTGTACACGACAAAGTCATTGGCCAGCAAGTTTTACCTAAAGAAGTTGTATACATTCTACATGCTGGCTGGACGAAAGATTTTCGAGCAAGCATTGAAGGGGTTGAAGAATTAAAAAGAAATGTATGGATAAAGGGTGAAAACAAAGAAGCCCTCCACACACCTTAGGCAGAAACCGGGTCAATACATAATCTATCAGTTTTCACAAAGATGAATTCTAATATTGAAGACAAGACATCATGGACCCAGTGATGCACTGCACAACCCTTCCTAGCCATTCGAGTTTCTCTCAAAAGAAACTTGTCTCATTTGTCACGGAGATACACACGACTACTATTGACTTTCTTACTCCGAGTTAGTTAATATTGAATAGGTGGCAGTCTGCTCCAGCCTCCGAGTATTAAAACCAAAATGCACTAATCGAGTCTAGAGCCAAGATATCAACAAATAAATCTCATTAGGACACATTCCATGACAAACACTTGTTGAACGTCATTAAGTTCACAAGCTATTAACAAGAGTCCTATGCTTTATCCTTATGATTCTGCCAGAACATTCAGAGTGATACTATTTAGTATTCACAGTGATGAATGGAAATCCTGCTTGAGCCAACATCAAACAAGCTCTCAGTAGATGACTTGCGAGATTCTATATGAATCAAACTTGTGTCAACTGGATATAGGAAATGGTCTAGTATATGAATTGACGACTTAATCAGTTAGAGAGTAACTATCTAATTCACTCATTACCGTGTTGTCTGCTTTGAGACGTTCCAGTAATGAGAACAAGCAAGTACGGTGACTCTAATGCAATCGATTTAGAGGATCCAACACTTTGAGCTAGAAACCCTGTTAAGGAGATTCTTCTAAATTGAATCTACCTGATCATACGTACAGTATTCATACTGTAAAACGATCCTCATGGATCCAGAGGTTATTGCAACCAAACTCAAGATGAATGACAAAGCTAAAGTTATCTTTTATTGCTAACTGTCTTATTTCAGGATTAGACGACGATGTTGCAGCCTCATTCTAGCTGGAGTCGGATTCATCACCACATGGTCATGCTCAAACTACAAAGACATACTATAAGCATCAAGATTCAAGAATCAAGAAAGCTCAATCATAAAAGACAAAGACTTCCACAAACTTTGATATTAAAGATAACTCCTCAGAAATCAAGCTTCGGGGAAGGTTATTAGAAAGCTTTCAAGATGATGCAAAGTATGAGCATGTAGGTCAAGACACAAGATGGAAAAGATGATCAAGACAAAGAAGGATAAAGATTTAAAGATCTTGGACGTAAGGACAAAGTCAAAAGACAAATGACAAAGGCTCAAGATCAAAGATCACAAAGCATGAAGGAACAAGCCTACAACAAGATATAGATCGAGACTCAAGAGCTCAACGACAACACAATCTTAATGGCCTCACTTCGAGGGAGATTGTTAGCCTCAATATATTGAGTCAAACAATGGAAGTATCAGTCTTTGCTTAACTATATGTTGTAATAGGCTAAGTCGGGTAAACGGGCTCCTTTAAGTAATCAAACTGGTCACGTATATCGGGCGAAAGCCCAAGTAATCCCGAGCCCGGCCCATAGAAATACCAAATGCAAGCAAGCCACTTGGTCCATGTATACAAACACCTCACCAAGAAAGGTGAGGTGGTTGGTTTATTTTTGTAAGACACATTTTATACTAATCAACCCTTCCATTTTTCTCTCTTTTCTCTCATAAGCAAATCACAACCAAACACCCTCCTAATCTTCTTATTATTTATTTTGTGCTATCAAGACTATGAAGTGAAGTGTTTAAAGGGTTACCTACAAGTGTCATGTACAAAGACACGTTAAAGCATTCTAGTGTAGGTACTGATAAGAATGTTGAGGAATTACAAGTTGAGGTGGAACTGTAGAGTTTAAATAATCATACGCTTGAGGAATATCAGACAGATTAAGAAGATGGTGATGATGAGGATGCAGGGGATCAAGAAACTGATCAGACACCAGATCTCATAGATTATCAGTTGGTTAGGAATAGAGAGCCAAAGACAAGAACAAAACCTTTGAGGTATCGAGATGAGAGTAATATGGCTACTTACACATTTGCTGCAGTAGAGGATGAAGATACTCATGAACCATTGACATACCAAGAGGCAGTTGCTTATGAAGACAGCTTTAAGTAGAAAGCTGCCATGGAAGAAGACATAGATTCTCTAAGGAAGAACAAGACTTGGGAGTTAGTAGATCATCCAGCTGGGCAAAAGCTGGTGAGTTGCAAATGGATTTTCAAGATAAAGGATGGGAGTGAAGGTGTTCAAAAGCCTAGGTACAAGGCAAGGTTGGTGGCTCGTAGATTCATACAAAGGGCAGGTATTAATTACAATGAAGTATTTTCTTTGGTAGTTCGACACACATGTATTCGGGTTAAACTTGCATTGACTGCTTGTAAATATTATGAGCTGTAGCAGCTTGATGTAAAGACGACATTTTTACATTGGAATCTTGAAGAACTAAACTACATGAGGCAGCTACTGGGTTATGTACAAGGTAACAAGGTATGTTTGTTAAAGAAATCCCTTTATGGTTTGAAGTAGTCACCTAGGTAATGGGTAGGAGGTTTGATGAGTATATATTGAGTAACGGGTTTAAGCATAACAGTTATGATAACTGTGTATATTACAAGAGTTATACACCAGGTGAATATATCTATCAATTGTTATATATAGACGATATGATGATTGCTTGTAAGTGCAAGGCTGAGATTGGGTCTACCAAGTCTTTTCTTAAAAAACAGTTCGACATAAAGGAACTCAAAGAAGCAAAGAAGATTCTTGGTATGGAGATCATCAGGGATCAAAGTCATAAGATTCTGAGGGAGTCACAATTCAGGTACGTTTGATGAGGTATCATTTTATACACTTTTTCATGGTTATTTAACCCCTTAAATCATGCATTTATCCTTAAAATACGTGCTTAATCATTTCTTTTTGTGTTTTTAGCACTTGGATGGAAATTTGAGGAAATATACGTAAGTTGGACTCATTTTAGGACGAAACGAACAAGACTACAACCCTACAGAAAAGTTGATGAAGATTGTGCATACAGTGCTTGGAGACGGCTTCGTAATTTCTAGCGACGCCGTCATGACTATCAAAGGACGGCGTCAGAAGAACTTGGGGACAGCGTCTGGACCAACCGACTCATAAGAAACCCTAGAAATTCAGCGTAGCGACGATGTCACAACTTACAAGCAATGTCATCGCAACTGTATTATATATATATTTTCCTAATTTGAGGGTTTTAAAGTGTGGAACTTAGGGAATTCGTAAACCCTACTTTGTGTATGAATATTATCAAGTGTAGGGTCGATTTTAGGGTTCTCAAACCCTCTTATATCAACCCTAACTCCATGTTTTAATCAAGTGAAGTTCATCTATCCCTTTAATATTTCAGTATGTCTTATTGTTTAATTAATTCTTGTTCTTTACTTTCTTTTAACAGGCTAGGCTAGATCTATAAGTGTTTACCTATGATTGCTTGAAACTTATGTTGTAAATCCTTTTACAATTTCTGATTGGCATAGACGTTAAGGAAAACGTGATTGTGTAGAAAGGATACCATCGCAATAGTCTTCATACTACCTTGCCCTAATATGGTTGATCACCTCTTAAGTGTTTGAATTTGTGTAATGTACTCTTATGGGTCTTGTAATAGTCTTCATACTACCTTACGTATGCATTGCCTTAACGTAATATTATGTAGACGGCGGGTTCATGTAATTCATTCATGACTTAGGAAATACTTACACACTACATCACAAG
This sequence comes from Tanacetum coccineum, assembly GCA_026074375.1. NCBI lineage: Eukaryota > Viridiplantae > Streptophyta > Magnoliopsida > Asterales > Asteraceae > Tanacetum > Tanacetum coccineum. The sequence continues at coordinate 29,209 of BQNB010040795.1, forward strand.
GGTGACGGGCAATAGGATTAGGAGGATCAACTAAGGAGTAGTTCATGATTAAGTAAAAACGATTGTTTAACCTATACGATTGTCCACATTAGCTTAGATTTAATTTAGTTTCATTAGATAATTAGTTTAAAACCAACCAACCTTCAAACCTGAGATTTTACTTGTTTTCATAAAAATTTAAAAATACAAAAATAATCTTCCCTAACCCTTAGACTTTATTTACGTTTAGTTCGAACCTTCCCAACAATATTCCCTTAGATAACGATAACAACCCTCAAGTCTTGCCTATACTACACTAGGTGCACTACCTAGAGAGTTGTAAAACTTTGTATGTTTGCAACCCCCACATTATGTTTTTGGCATTGCTGCCCGGGGAATAGTTTAGGTTTCAAATTCTATTTATCTTAGGTCCACTTACTAGATTCCTATCAAGTGAGATTTTGATTTTCTTGTTAATTAGCTTTCTCATAGTCTATCTTTTCTTTAGTCCCTTTGTTTTGTAAATCACTCTTACGCTCACCATCATGATGTACGATAGACCACCCAACACACCCTTTCAAAACCCACCCGTTCCATTCCAAAGATATACCTTGATGTTCCAACAACATCAAGATGAATCTCTCTATGATGCGTGGACTAGTTTCAAAAACTTAATCTAAAGAGTCCCTCATCATGGCCTCGATTTATAGTCCCTTGCTCGATTCTTTTATGGTCATGTTGATAGCTATGCCCAAAGGGACCTTTACTATGCAGGAGGTGGGAACCTTAAGGGATTAAGTGCTTAAGAAGCATGGAAAACCATTGAGGATTGTGTCCAATGCGATAAACAGTGGAAAACCCTAACTAGCACTATTTCTGACCAAACAAAAGCAAATTTGAAGGCTCAATTAATTGGGAATGAGGTGGTTAGAGTTAAGATACCTAAGTGCATGTCATGGTTAGATTCATATGATGTGCCTATAGGTGATCTGGATATGATGGAGGATAAGGTGGATAATTCAAGCCCACAAAGTACCCCACAAGTCCTCCCATCATTTGAGGTTTACACACTACTCGTGACTTACCCGAAAGAAGTAGAAGAGACTTTAAGAACCCCTATGGAAGATGAACCTTTAAACTAAATGAAACTAGAGGATGCAGGTTTGAATAATCACAACATTTCTCTTAGTTCTAGGGAAGTTCCTAGTTTTGATGAATTGGAGCCTCACCCAAATCCCTTACTAAATTTTCCATCTTTAGATATAAGTCTAAGAGACAAAAGAGGCCCCAAACCACCCATCAAACCAAATAGTCCAGATAGTTTTAGGATGAAGGTAGTAGATCATTTAACGATTCATACACTACCTTCACCTCACGTGGCGTCTTTCCACCCTAGGAATGTGTATTTCTATTATAACCTATGTATAGATGACCCTAAGAAACATTATAGCTTTAAACTAGGTTTACCAGGATCTCTAACTAAGAGTTTTTCAGATTCAGAGATGATAGAAGGTGATTTCTTATGAGAAGGACTTACTTTACCCATTGAACCAAAAGAATTATAAAAAGGTAGGATTAAAGAAACACATCATTTGGAGCATATAATTCAACAACCTCTTTTTAGACATATGGCTCCTTCTTACCACAATGGTGTGTACCGTTACTATCACCCACACTTGACCTTAAGTGTAGGGGAACCCTTCCTTTTAAGTGTTAAATAAGGGTAGAGTCAGGCTCATGACTCAAACAAAAACAAGCGCTTGTTGGAAGGCAACCCAATCTTTTATTTCTTGCATTTTAGGCGTGTCGTGTGTTTTATTCTTTATTGTTTTTTTCTTAGGTGTTTGAATTATATGTGATCCTGCTTAGTTTTGTCTTTAACCTCGTCTTAATTGCAATCAAAAGGTATTTTGCATCAAATAAATATAGGGGAAGATATTTGGTTTTTAAGAACCATTTTTCAAACATGTAAAATAAATATTTTAATTAATTCGCGTCTTGTGTATTTGTTTCGTGTCATATGATTGTACTAATCAATTTTGTGGTTTATGCAATAAAATTTCTAGGAAATAACTAATAGGATACTTGTGCAGAACTTTTTCAAGAAAACAAAGAAATTTTCATTTACAGTGTGTGGAGACGGCGTCAGGATTTATCCTGACGGCATCGCGTCTCCAGCTAAAGTAAAATTCGTATTTTCTTGATTTTTTGAAAGCTAACTTTTGTATAATTTCTAGAATTTTTAATTTTTCTTGAGTTTGCAGAAAACTACAATTACATTAGTACATTCATCCTATCTTTATTGGTTTTGTAGAGTCTAAAACCCTAAACTATAGATTATATATCGTTATCATGTCAAATTTTACGGGTGGTGTAGTTGTTTCTTGTCTTTGATTTGCAGGTTATAATTGATGAGAGAAGCCCAGAAGCTCTTAGGACATTCAAGCAGATGATTCATGGATGACGATTTAGCCGGTTTATCTTGTTTCTTCTCCAAATTTAAGCAAAACCAGGGGAGTACTAGTTTTTTTTGCTTTTCTTAATTTCCATTTATTCGTTTTTAAGGTACTTATAGAACATTAGGGACAATGTTCAAAATAAGTGTAGGGAGGAAATAGAGCCTTAGAAACCGTTACTTCATTTCCATTTGCTTTGTCCTTGAAACGATGAGTAATATACTAAAACGTAGCGTAAAGGGTACTTTTAATCCAAATAATTTTTTTAGGTAAAGGGTTTCCCCAGTAAATTTTATAACTCTAAAAAATAGTTAAGTACAATGGATGATGGTGATTCCCACATCTTCGTCCGTTACATAGGCAAACTACTTCCTAATGTGTATTATTTGCTTAAAATAATTTTGCAAGTTTTAAATTTACAAAACTCATCTACCGATGTCTACATGCACTAACGGGCACCACTAGAAAATGGGGCTGAAGCAACACTCATAAAGTGTTGTATTAGGCCTAAAAAATGTTGCATAATACCTAGTGCAACACTTTTTCAAGTGCTACCTTAGGTCTAAAGAAATACTTTTGCCATAATGTGCAACATTTTTGTCAAAGTGTTGCTCATGTTTACGAATGCAACACTTTTATATTGCAACACTTTTGATACTTATAGGCAACACTTCTTATTATAAAACACTGACCTTTGACAACACTTTTACGCATCCAGTGCAACACTTTCCATCATCTAATACAACACTTCTTTTTCATTTTAAGAATACTGGTGCAACACTTTTTCAACTAGAGGCAACACTTACTTTAGCTTTTTTGTGCCACATATTTGCTGTAGAAATTTCAAAAGCTACAAATACAAGCATTGTTTTATTTAAATGTGGACACATAATTTGTTTCCATCATAGCAATGATATAATATCATCAATAATATCATATCCATGTACAAATATGTCAAATGTCAAACTACCATAAAGTTCACAACGTAAACAAAAATATCTGCCAGCTAAACTAATAGATAGTACTAAGATCTTCTTATACATGTATTCTCAAAAGACTGCCATTTAATAGTTGCAAATCTTGATTTCCTCCACATGTTATTATAAAGCAACTTGGAAAATACATAACCAAAGAATAAATTAGTTTTTCATACATTATGTGACAAAGGGTGTTATCAAACACTATACTAAAGCAACTAAAGTCATGATATCAATCCTTTAAAAGACCTAATAGCAATCCTATAAATAAAGAAACATGTGATACAAGTATATAACATACCTTTTACAAACAGAGATAATCACTTATGTTAGAATCATGCGAGCTACTTCAGGAGGTAGTTTTTCTAAGATCTTTCGCACCGTGTCTTCAACTAAATTGGCACGCTCATTGACAAATTCCTTTCTCATCAGTTCTACTGCCAAACTTGTCAAAGACTTGGCTATATTTTAACTCCCAACTCTCATAATCTTTTTTGGTTCTCCTAGACCCTTAACATTTTACTCCTCTCTTAATCAGTCCTAATTTCTTGGGCACCTTGATTATGCATTCGTTTGTTTCCTATCGGTGACATTTTAAAAATCTAGCACCAACAATAAACATTATGTTAATATCAGTCGTATTATTTTTCAAGTATCTGCATAGTTATTAGAAGATAACACTTATGGGATTTTCTTGGATGTTTAGTGGGTTGTGGGCTGTTATTGATCAGATGGCTAACAAGCTTAAAGAATACTGTATTTTATGGGATTTTCTAGGATATAAGTATATGCTACTTTGGAACCTGATTGAAGATTCCATGTCTACTTTGAAGTTCTGTTGGAGCTGCAACGGCTTGGATTTTATTAACTGTGTTCCTCTGAATTATGGGACACGATAAAAATAGAAAATTTAAATTGCATAAGGCAGTGTCGGTCGTTTAGCAAGAGGGGTCAATGAACCTTGTTTGATTGTTCTTGCCCCAAACTTTTAGTAGTTGACGATCACAAAGGAGATTGTGTCCTATGCTAAGTTTTATTCAAAGGCCGGCATTTGATAGTGTAATAAACTGGGAATTTGTTATGAACATTATAGAAGGCTCATAGCCTAGCTTTGAAACATGTTCTATTCTCAACAAGGAGTGCTTAGTTTCAGATAATTAAAATGATATATTATTCTTAAAAGATAATCTATATAGTAAGTAATAAAAATAGGTGCAAAAGTAAAAAAGAAATGGAACCTTCTGTTGCTGCTTGTGCTTCTATGGATGCTCTTGCGCCTGCTAGCCTTGTTGTTATGTATTCAGCTTATGCCTTAAGTTGTTCGGGAATCTTCTATTGGGGAAAAGCTACGCAAATGAAAATAAATAGAATTAGTTGTTGTTGTTGTTAAAAAAAAGAAATATATCAAGGGTGTTTGGATTGAACTTAAAACTTTGCGCATATCGGATAATTTATCAGATATGTGGGCTGATGTGATATTTGGAGTCTCAATCAGACCTGCTAGCAATACAAATGGTATAGGAATTGACTGTACAAATTCACTTTGTGTTTGTGGCAGTTTTATATGCTAGGAGTGGGTGATCGGAGATGCTATATGGGATTTAACATGGAAAGAATTCTAAGTACGCTAATGGTTCTGAGTACATTGATGTTCAAGTGCGGATATTTTGTTTCCAAGTCCTGCTGCAATTATGGGTTGTTTCTAATTAAATTTCTGCAAGGTACGTTTGGAATATTTTTAAAAACAATATCAGCTATGAACAAACTATGGTATCATGTAGGATATCTTTGCTACGTGTCATGATGATGTGGATATGCTTGCAATTTTACACTAGGTTCGACATTAGTTGGGTTATGGGGTTAGCTTCTTCCTTTGATAGGACTATTCGGGTCTTGGGTTATTTTAGGTGTTTGGATATGAGTTAATGGATCTTATTTCTGTAGTTATAAGGGTGTTTGGATATCAGTTTATGTAGGTTGTTTTGGTGGATTCAGTTGGGTAAGTTTATACTGATTGGATGTTCTTGGATGTGAGTTTAAATATTATCAGGTTCATTGGGAGTTTCAAGTATTATGCTCAGGGTTATATTATTTTTGTACATGCTACTATTAATACTAACTCAAGCCGCAACAATTTTAATACTAACTCTAGCGAGTCAATAGCTAGTATAACAAAAACTTTTGATTGCTAAACAAGTATTTACACATGGAGACAATGTTGCTACTAATATAGTAACAACACAGGCAAGTCGATTGCTAGAACAAAACAACCTTAAATAAGTATATGAACATCTAGCTCTATGTGACTCACTTTCTCTTATGGGGATTTTGATCAAACACTTGGTGTTCAAAAAATATAATGGGTCATTGTAATAGATATTCCATCTATGCATAAAATAAATTTATACATATAATCAATGTAGAGTAATATATAAGATTGCAAAGAGCTAAGAAACATATGCAACAAATAAATTGATACTTGGCACTCAACTTCTACAATAAAAAATCTTATCATCCCCAAAAGAAATTGGTAATTCATATGCAATTTCTAATATAATATATTTCATGATACTTAGAGATTAATCAATTACCTGTTTCTTGTCGGTATGACTAGACAAGGTGGACAAACATTTAAGCATGGATTAAGGGATGAGCGATGTACTATGATGGCTAAGCTATATACCAATTAGATTAATACAAAACTTGGAGGGAATTATATTACGGGAAAAAGAAAACCGCCACGTTTAGGAGGGATTGTAAAAAATTTAAGGAATGTTAAAAGATTTTGAGAAAAAAATGGCGCCATGAGTCACAGCATTAGGGATTTTAGGTGGACTATTCAGACTTGTACTTCTTCTTTCTTCTTTGTAATGTAGTATTTTTTTAATTACATTTGAATTCTTTAATGGGTCACATGTAGGCGTGTAAAAAAACCTGACTCGACCCGAACTCGATTAAGCCTATTCGAGTCGAGTTACTCAGGTTCAATATTTTATTCGAGTTATTCGGGTCACCTCGAATAACCCGATTACTAAATATGGTCGGGTATCGGGTATGGAATTTTTAGCTAACTCGGATCGGGTCAATTTAAATAGGGTCGGCTTTAGGCAAAGAATTTTTAGCTTTGACCAGACTTTGACCTGACCTGAATTGACTCGAACCCGACCAACCCAACCCGACTAACACCCCTAGTTACATGTTACTATGATGTAACAAGAGACGAAATAAGAGTGTTATTTAAAATTTTAAAAATTTGTGTAACATTAGTCTTAGTGTTAAACAATATTAAAAGTATGAATGATTACTCAAGTGACATGTTATCATCCTTATAAATTTTCTATGTTGTCATATGTGTATTGGCTTTTACTAGATAAATGTATATGTCGTAAGAAATTTAAACTATTAGTTTAGTTTAACCTTAAGTAAGTGCAACACGTATAAAACATGATGCCTTTCTATAAGAACAAATTCAAAACTTTTAATAAAGTGTTGCATTGCTTATTAAACATGTTACCTTTATCTAATAACATTTGCAACACTTTGAAAAAGTGTTGCATTAGTTATTAGCATGCAACACTTCTCCTTAAAATGTTGCCTTATAACCGTTGTTATTTAAATACAACCAATTTTTAAAGTGTTGCATTAGGCTTGTTTTCTTGTATTGAGAGAACCCGGTCGTATGTAGTGCAGGACTTAGTAAATCAGAGGTCGTCCCAAGAGCTAAGTGTAATAGTTCTAATTTGAAATGTGTCATGGTTTTTAAAAATGGTTTTAAGTTGATTTGAAATCTTAACAGAAAAGTAAATCTAGAAGTAAATTGATTTGAAAGTAGTAGGGAGAAAAGCGTGCTAACCTAGTTATTTCATTACTAATGCTATGCTGTCTATTTCCTGTGCAATGTCTAAGCATTGTTTTATTACTGGTTCTAATATCAACAGACCCGAATTGGCATTTGAGGTCTATCCTATACTTACTCTACGATCCTAATTCCCCTAAGATCACGAGGGAATGGCATCCAAGTTTGCAGTGATAAATCCGCAACTATCCCAAAAACCCATCTGTAATCTAGATAGATTATTAACCCCCTCTGAAAGAGTTCTTGCGCTTTTTAAGTGTTTAATGTGATAGATGCGGTAATTTGGTAAAATCCTACACTAGGTATAGATCCCAACCTAACGGGCACTACTAGAAAATGATGCTAAAGAAACACTCGTAAAGTTTTGTATTAGGCCTAAAAAATATTGCATAATGCCTAGTGCAACACTTTTTCAAGTGCTGCCTTAGGCTCTTTTGTCTTAGGTCTAAAGCAACACTTTTGCCATAATGTGCAACACTTTTATATTGCAACACTTTTGATACTTATAGGCAACACTTCTTATTATACAACACTGACCTTTGACAACAATTTTACGCATCCAATGCAACACTTTCCATCATCTAATACAACACTTCTTTTTCATTTTAAGAATACTGGTGCAACACTCTTTCAACTAGAGGCAACACTTACTTTAGCTTTTTTGTGCCACATATTTGCTGTAGAAATTTCAAAAGCTACAAATACAAGCATTGTTTTAATTAAATGTGGACACATAATTTGTTTCCATCATAGCAATGATATAATATCATCAATAATATCATATCCATTTACAAATATTTCAAATGTCAAACTACCATAAAGTTCACAACTTAAACAAAAATATCTGCGAGCTAAACTAATAGATAGTACTAAGATCTTCTTCGACATGTATTCTTAAAAGATTGCCATTTGATAGTTGCAAATCTTGATCCTCCACATATTATTATAAAGCAACCTGGAAAATACATAACCAAAGAATAAATTAGTTTTTCTTACATTATGTGACAAAGGGTGTTATCAAACACTATACTAAAGCAACTAAAGTCATGATATCAATCCCTTAAAAGACCTAATAGCAATCCTATAAATAAAGTAACATGTGATACAAGTATATAACATACCTTTTACAAACAGAGATAATCACTTATGTTAGAATCATGCGAGCTACTTCAGGAGGTAGTTTTTCTAAGATCTTTCGCACTGTGTCTTCAACTAAATTGGCATGCTCGTTGATAAATTCATTTCTCATTAGTTCTACTGCCAAACTTGTCAAAGACTTAGCTATATTTTTAACTCCTAACTCTCGTAATCTTTTTTGGTTCTCCTAGACCCTCAACATTTTACTCCTCTCATAATCAGTCCTAATTTCTTAGGCACCTTGATTATGCATTCGTTTGTTTCCTATCGGTGACGTTTTAAAAATCTAGCACCAACAATAAACATTATGTTAATATCAGTCGTATCATTTTTCAAGTATCTACATAGTTATTAAAAGATAACACTTATGGGATTTTCTTGGATGTTTAGTGGGTTGTGGGCTGTTATTCATCAGATGGCTAAAAAGTTTAAGAATACTTTATTTTATGGGATTTTCTAGGATATAAGTATATGCTACTTTGGAACCTGATTAAAGATTCCATGTCTACTTTAAAGTTCTGTTGGAGCTGCAACGGCTTGGATTTTATTAACTGTGTTCCTCTAAATTATGGGATTTTAGCTTGTGATCTGATTTATTGCATGGCTTTTGTTACTTATGAGTTTATGGTCTGCTGCAAATAGGGTAGACTGTTTTATTCTATAATAAGCAGGGTCTTAACACTTTGAACCCTGCAACTCTTTCTTATTCCTGGATCAACAAGAAATAAACAGAAGCAAAGGGGTCATATTAAATGGGGGGATGATAACTTGGGCTTCTTTCACATGCTTTTGAAAGAACATATAAAGAAAGTCCATTATAAATGGGATCACATGTGAAACACGTTTTAAGGACCCACGTCGTTCAAGGCCTGAATATAAGTGCAACAGGTTTTGTTCTGTAAATGAGGATGAGGAAGATGTGATGGGACCCATTACTATTATGTCAAAGATTAAGGATGCGGTTCAGGATGAAAAGCTCTAAGGTAGGATGGTATGGATTTCCACTTTATAAAACACCACAGGGACACGATAAAAATAGAAAATTTAAATTACATAAGGTAGTTTTGGTCGTTTGGCAAGAGAGGTCAATGAACCTTGTTTGATTGTTCTTGTCCCAAACCTTTAGTAGTTGACGATCACAAAGGAGATTGTGTCTTATGCTAAGTTTTATTCAAAGGCTGGCATTTCATAGTGTAATAAACTGCGAATTTGTTATGAACATTATAGAAGACTCATGGCCTAGCTTTGAAACATGTTATATTCTCAACAAGGAGTGCTTAGTTTTAGATAATTAAAATGATATATTATTCTTAAAAGGTAATCTATATAGTAAGTAATAAAAATTAGTGCAAAAGTATAAAAGAAATGGAACCTGCTGCTGCTGCTTGTGCTTCTATAGCTGGTCTTACGGCTGCTAGCCTTGTTGTTATGTATTTAGCTTGTGCCTTAAGTTGTTCGGGAGTCTTCTATTGGGGAAAAGCTATGCAAATGAAAATAAATAAAATTAGTTGTTGTTGTTGTTAAAAAAAAGAAATATATCAAGGGTGTTTAGATTGAACTTAAAACTATGCGCAGATTGGATAATTTATCAGATATGTGGGCTGATGTGATATTTGGAGTCTCAATCAGACCTGCTAACAATACAGTATGGTATAGGAGTTGTCTGCACAAATTCACTTTGTGTTTGTGGCAGTTTTGTAGGCTAGGAGTGGGTGATCGGAGACGCTATATGGGATTTAACATGGAAAGAATTCTAAGTACGCTAATGGTTCTGAGTACACTGATGTTTCAAGGTGTGCTAATATTTGTTTCAAGGTCTGTTGCAATTATGGGTTTTCTAAGTTATAATCTGCTGCAAGGACGTTTAGAATAAATTTAAAAAGTGTGAGCAGATTAGTAAATATCAACTATGAACAAACTATGGTATCATGTAGGATATCTTTGCTACGTGTCATGATGATGTGGATAAGCTTACAATTTTTCACTGGGTTCAACATTAGTTGGGTTATGAGGTTAGCTTCTTCCTTTGATAGGACTGTTTGGGTCTTGGGTGTTTGGATATTAGTTAATGGATCTTATTTCTGCAGTTATAAGGGTGTTTGGATATTAGTTTATGTAGTGTTAGGAATAAAAAGCTCAACATTGTTACAACTGCTCAGTGCTGCTGTGCTGAGTTACTACTTTCTTCAACAAATTAATACTGCTAGTTCGAGACTTACAACTGTTGATAGAGTTACAACTGCTGGATAGATAAAGTCAAAGATTACTTAAAGATAAAGATATTATACGCGTTTATAGGATAAGAATGAATATATATATATATATAGAAAAGATCTTTAAGGATAATCTATTTTTGTAGAATATTGTAAGCCCATTAGGACTCCTTGGTGTATAAAAGGAGGTCAACAAGAGACGAAATAAGAGTGTTATTTAAAATTTTAAATATTTGTGTAACATTAGTTCTTAGTGATAAAAATATTCAAAGTATGAATGATTACTCACGAGACAGGTTATCATCCCATAAATTTTCGTATGTTGTCATATGTTGTATTCGCTTTTACCAGAAAATGTTATATGACGTATGCAATTTAAACTATAGTTTTTAGTTTAACCTTAAGATAAGCGAAACAAATAAACTTATAAAAACATGATGCCTTTCTATAAGAACTAATTCAAAACTTTTAATAAAGTGTTGCATTACTTATTAAACATGTTACCTTTATTTAATAACATTTGCAACACTTTGAAAAAGTGTTGCATTAGTTATCAGCATGCAACACTTCTCCTTAGAATGTTGCCTTATGACCGTTGTTATTTAAAATGCAACATATTTTTAAAGTGTTGCTCATTAAGTGTTGCATTAGGCTTGTTTTCTTATAGTGGGAGAACCTGGTCGGATGTAGTGCAGGACTTGGTAAATCTGAGGTCGTCCCAAGAGCTAAGTGTAATAGTTCTAATTTGAAATGTGTCACGGTTTTTAAAAATGGTTTTAAGTTGATTTGAAATCTTAACAGAAAAGTAAATCTAGAAGTAAATTGATTTGAAAGTAGTAGGTAGAAAAGCATGCTAACCTAGTTATTTCATTACTAATGCTATGCTGTCTATTTCCTGTTTAATATCTAAGCATTATTTTATTAGTGGTTCTAATATCAACAGACCCGAATTGGCATTTGAGGTTTTTCCTATACTTACTCTACGATCCTAATTCCCCTAAGATCACGAGGGCATGACATCCAAGTTTGCAGTGATTAATCCGCAACTATCCCAAAGACCCGTCTATAATCTAGATAGATTATTAACCCCCTCTGAAAGAGTTCTGGCACTTTTTAAGTATTTAATGTGATAGAGGCGGTAATTTAGTAAAAACCTACACTAGGGATAGATCCCAACCTAATAGGATATCTAATTAAGAAATAATTAGACAAAAAACATTGAATATAACAATTATAAATTCATAACTAAGCTAGCACATAAAGTGCTTAACCACTTATAGCAACAGTAAGATAAGAAATAATAAATGAGATGTTGGATTTAGATATCATAATTCTTACAAATGGTATTTATAAATGATTATTGCTAAAAACAAGTAGAGTGATTCTCCCTAGGATGCCTTGTTTGCCTCTTGGAATTGTGGTGGAGTGGTGAAAGTGAGTGATGCTGATAGTGCAAAATGAGGGATCTATTTATAAGTACCGAATCTGTTACGGCGTAACAGTTATGTATATGTTACGCCGTAACCATGCTGATGTGGCTTCTAATGCTCTAGGCTTAAATTGTGTTACGGCATAACTCCAACGTCGATGTTACGCCATAACGATGACTAAGATGAGTGATCTTCCTTCAATGTAATGTGTTATGGCGTAATAGATTAGCAATGGTTACGCCATAAATTTTGTGTTGACTCATTCCTTTATTAATCTTGGTTGCGGCGTAAGTCCTGTGGGGAGGTTACGCTGTAATTAGCCTTGAGTTCCTTCATTTGCTTGATTTCTACGTCCAAATCCTGTGTCTCTTAGTGAAATGCTCAAATTCTTCCTGTAAATGAAATATAAGTGATTTCAGGCATTTATAACATAATCACAAGCTTTTTCATAGGGAGTTTGATACTAAAAAGTATTAACTATTTGATGTTATCAAATACCCACCCACTTGACTTCTATTTGCCCTCAAGTAGAACTGTTAGAGTAATTTATAAAAAGATTTCCCTAATTTAACTTAGGGAAATGAATTCATAATTTTCTTATGCCAGAAAATATCAAAGCCGAACACCTCACGAAAAGAGGGATTAAAAATCACTCAACTCTCAAACTAGTCTAAGTGTTTTATTTTTGTGGTGATCACTCAACTGCACTGTCATAGCACATATTCTATCATAAGCTTGGAAAGTACACAAATCTAGACCAACTAGAATTAGGGTCTAAATAGCTCTTAAAGGAAATAGGGGTGACACACAGGCTTACGGGGTGAATCATCCTTTAAATGCAATCTTCACCAAAAGCGTTACACCAACAAGGGCGACAAAATCACACATGCATACCCATAACGATGTATGACATATGTATGATTTCTCACTCCCTCATTTGAGCAAAACCAAAGGTTAGATTGGAGAATGATTGATGACATCAAATAGTACCTAATTTATAGCATCATTTATCCTACGATATTAACCCATTTTGTATAATTATTGCAAAGAACTGTTACTTAATCGTTTATATTTGAGAATTGAAGTAATTATAGAGTGAATGGTGAAAGATAGCAAAAGGCGCGCATTCTGGAGCTTAAATGAAGATATTTTAGAAGATTACTATTCTGACCAATACGCCGTATCCATCAAGAAGATACGGCATATCCGTGCCTGCGTTCACCAAAGACCACAAAAGGAATAAAGATCAATACGCCATATCCAGAAGACTCAATACGCCGTATTCATGATATAGAAATAATATAATATTCTGGAAGATATCAAACGTGGTCCGTACTGCAATAATCTCTAATACACCGTATCCAACTCCTTGGATACGCCGTATCGAACCGACTTCCAAACATTATAAATAGAAAACTCAAAAATGAGTTTTAAGTGTGTTAAATCATATTTTTGATACCTAAACTACAAAATTTGATTTTTAAAGGAAAAGAAGAGCAGAAGAGGTCGAGCAAAGCTATCCATTCCATAGGAGACAACGTGTAATTCCATATACTTTAGTAATCATTAAGTTTTTGGTATCATTCATTAACTTGGTTAGTTTACCTTGGCTAAATAATTACTCTTGTATTTATTATGATGTTTGAAGGCTAATACCTTTGAGTATTAGCCATTATTATGAAGATTTGAATGTTTGGTAATTGTTTATCTCAATTTCTTAGTTTATCGTTGCGTGCTTATTTATGTTTATCAATTTATATTTGTTTACGTGCTTTTGTATGTGACCTATCATTCAACTGGATCTAGTGAAGCGAACCAAGCAGATCTAGACTCCGGGATAGCTCTCCATATAGTAGTTTATACATCTAGAACAATAGTTACACAAATATTGTCCTTCTAAGTCTGTGTCTAGGATACGCTTTGGGCTTAACTAGTTAATTGGATATTGCCAATGGTTTATTGATCATGTTGACTAGTAGGTGACCTAGATAATTCAACAAATAACTTTCCTAATTACCATAGGATAGATTAAGACAAGTGTGAACTACTAGTGTATAAATTACCATTAAGCGGTAAGTGGGTAAAGTCTCTATGAGCTAGGGTTTAACAAGATCACCATTGCTTTAATCCCTAAGATAGATTATAATTAGCCAATAGAATGCTTTATGCAAATGCTTTAATTGTGACAGAATTAATGTGTTTAGGTCTGAAGAAGATGTAACGCCTAATTCTAAGAATGATATGCCGTCTCCAGAGAAGAAATCATTGCACTAAATAAACAAACCAACTTTCTAATCGGATTAATAATGGTTAATATAGTTTTCTTATATAAGGTTCGACCGCTCTTTTATCTTCTATTAATTAGCTTGCATGGGTAACAGTTTCTTGGATTGATTTTTAACACCAAACAAACCGTGCCAGTCTCTTAGGCTGAAAACCCCCCTTTTCCTATTAGAATTAGGATTTAGGCTGACATAGGTTTAACATATGTTAGAATATAATAGAATTAACATAGGTTAGATAACCAAGATATTAATTAAATTGATAGATTTAACCTCACTTCAAGTGTTCGACACCTTACTTACCACGAAACTACTACCGACTGGGTTACACTGCCCGTTAACATGTTGTTTTTGGTTTAGTCGGCAAAATATAAATTTAAAACTTGAATAAGTAAATCATACATACAACGACAACACATCAATGATATAGGGTAGGATAAGACATGGGATACACATTAATTGGTGTTAAGTAAAATACACAAAAAAATATCTAAATAATCTAAGGTTGTCATAACTAGCTACCTTTCATCCATAAGCCTAAGTATCCAAGTCTGAAAATCTGATCTTCAATAATAGGCTACTAGCTCCATTCTTCACAATCATACATATGGCTTATATTTGCACCATCTTTACATTTTTAGCACACAAATGGCTTATATTTGCACCATCTTTATAATTTTGAACACTTTGTTAGTTTTATAACACGTAACCAACAAGTATATGCTACAGATGTTTATATATTTTTATTATTTCCCCTGTAGCATATGATACAATACACATATCCCCCCACTTGAGATGAATAATATCAAAACTAATGATACAGGAGGGTCTTTATAGATCCGTAACGATAGGTCTTCCACGAACGTACAAAATTTCTAAACCTATTTCCTCAAACCATGGACTTAAGTAGCCAGAAATTTCAATACAAAGAATATAAACTGCAGGGTTGGCTAAGGTGAAATGGTGTAACGATAAATTCAGGGGTTCAAACAAGGATTGGCTTAACAAGGTGATCTAGGGGTATCTTGCAATAAAAATGAGTGCAACAAAGGGTATTACACGGGAGGTCGACAAGTCAGTGTAACAAGTCGATAAACACACATATATAGGCTGTTTGGGTGAATTCCTAAGATGTTGCCTTCTTAAACTGTCTATTCCTGCTAATCAATTAGGTCTCAAAATGATGTACAAGTCAAGTTCTAAAGTCTACAATACTACCGGCACACTCATATTTTTGGTGGATTTTTGTATAATAGATGAAAATGGAATCATTAGGCTTAACCTCACCAATTGAAATAAAGAGTAATAGTGCGCTCGGCAAAGATTATTTCTAGTTTAATAAGAGAAACATGTTAAAAAAAATTAAAATTGTCATAAATTTTCAAAAAAAAACTAGAAAATCAAAGGCAAATATAGGTCAAGTGGTAATTCTACTCATATCCCTCCACTTAGTTTGTACAATGTCTCTATTGTACATTTAAGGAAATGAAATTATAAGAATAAGAGTAGAATTAGAACAAGAGACTCCCCTGAGCATTGCTCTATGCTTCAAATGATAATGGCAAGAAACCATCTCTTGACCCTTGTATCCTGAGCAACCTCGTATCCCCTAAAATCACTAGACAAACTAAAAGCATTAAACGTTCAAAATATAATAATACAAGAAAACCTAAATCAATTTTATAGACTGCAGGGTTAGCTAAGGCGAAATGGTGTAACTATAAATTTAGGGGTTCAAACAAGGATTGGCTTAACAAGGTGATCTAGGGGTATCTTGCAATAAAAATGAGTGCAACAAAGGGTTTTACACAGGAGGTCGACAAGTCAGTGTAACAAGTCGATAAACACACACATATAGGCTCTTTGGGTGAACTTCTAAGTTGTTTCCTTCTTAAACTGTCTACTCCTGCTAATCAATTAGGTCTCGAAATGATGTACATGCCAAGTTCTAATATCTACAATACTACCGGCACACTTATATTTTTGGTGGATTTTTTTAAAATAGATTAAAATGGAATCATTAGGATTAACCTCGCCAATTAAAATAAAGGGTAATAGTACGCTCAGAAAAGATTATTTATAGTTTAGTAAGAAAAACCTGTCAAAAAAATTTAAAATTGGCACAAATTTTCAAAGAAAACTAGAAAATCGAAGGAAAATATAGGTCAAGTGGTAATTCTACTCTCATCCCCCTACTTGGTTTGTGCAATGTCCCTATTGTACATTTAAGGAAATGAAATTATAAGAATAAGAGTAGAATTAGAACAAGAGACTCTCATGAGCATTTCTTTATGCTTCAAATGATAATGGCAAGAAACCATCTCTTGACCCTTGTATCTTGAGCAACCTCATATACCATGAAATCACTAGACAAACTAAAAGCATTAAACATTCAAAATATAATAATACAAGAAAACCTAAATCAATTTTATAGGAATCACAGTTGCATTTAGTATATTCAACAAGCCTTTTAAACCACTTGGGGGCCCTAGCAGACGAGTGAAGTCTCGTGAGGGTTTCTAAAGAATACACCCACAAAGTTCATTTAATTATTCAAGGTTTGCAAAAATTTTGAAAAAAATTCAAGTTTTCATAAGAGAATTACGCCGTAACCAAGAGTTGGGTTACGTTGTAATCATGTGGAAAATATTTTGCAAATTTTAGTTTTTAACTAGTTTCAGCGTAACCATGCAAAGGGTTACGTCGTAACTCAATCTGTTACGGCATAACTGATGTGGTTACGCCTAAACAGAACATTTTTACCACATGAATACAAGTCAAAGTGACCTTAAATTTCATTTCCTTTTGAGAGAACCTGCAAACTAAGTAAGAAACGTACAAAACAAACTGAATCCTAACCCTAAATGAAATTCATTAATAAAAGATGGGTTGTCTCCTGACAAGTACTTTTGTTTATTACCGAGTCTTTAAGTTAGACTCATACTAATTCTCATTTTTCTAATGGTTCCTCCTTGTTCGTCCATCTCCTTCTTAATCATTTCTGATAAATCTAGATCCGTTCACTCTTCCTAAAGGAAAGGAGTCATCTGTAACACCCCCAAATTAGGTTGCAACGGAATAAGGGTCCGGGGCGTGTTACTTCATAGATCAATAACACAAGATATATATAGAACGACCAAAAATTCGTTTTAAAACTGATACATTGGATTTAACAAATATTTGATACAAATAGCCTAAAGCTTTAACTTGTTCCTGATTATTATTACAAAGATACTGGTTTACAACATAAAACAACCATATCTTTAGCATGACTTCCCAAAACAAAATCACCAATGTATCCTTGGCACCTTGTGCTTACTGATCTCCTGAAAAACATTGCTTTAAAACGTCAACAATAATGTTGGTGAATTCATAGGTTTGATAAATCATAATATGCAGGATCGCAAGACTAGATTACATTTACACTAAGCTCATGACACTGAAGCTCGACAGTCTTGTTCGCATAATATTGCTACTCAGCCCGCAATGATGTTTTAACCCAAAAATATCCCAAATTCGACATGCTATAACGTTCGTTCTCTGTGATAGCAAGTCACCCGAACGGGGAGGTCGTTTCCCGAATAGATCTATTAAATAACATTCGCGCTCACATAGTGTAAT
>BQNB010040796.1:0-47158 GCA_026074375.1 Tanacetum coccineum
ACTTATGTCTTTTAATACTTGTTCTTTTACTAAAGAGTCATCAGGATTTTCCTTAGAATCATCTAATTTTTTATTACAAACAACATTAGACTCTTGCTTACTAACCTCATAACCATAAGCTTTGAATTCAGGCTCTTTAAATTCATCAAGACCAGAATAAGACAGATCAAGCTTTTTAGGTCTATTATAGATTAAAGGATGGGGTGTAGGAACTGCATTATACACCAAACCCTTTTTGCTTTTGTCAGTTATCTGACTCTCTATCAACTAGTTTAGGTCTTTTGATGCTTTATCAAATTTCTCAATTTTAAATTCAATGCCCTCTTTTTCTTGCTTAACTTTTTCAAACTCACTTTTAAGTACATTTATTTTATAATCTTTACAAGCTACTTCTCTTTTAAGAACTACAACCTATTCACTAAAAAGAACCTCATTCTTTCTATATGTGATAAGTTGTTCTTCTACAGTTGCTAGACCTCTTTTATAAGTAGCTGCTGTAAATTCAGTTTGATTAAGCTTAACAATCAAATCATCACACTGTTTCTTATGAGTTTCATAGTTTTTTAGACAAGTTTTAGAGCAAGTTTTATCGTTGTATACCTCAGAGTCTGAAAACACCATTAGAGCTATGTTTGTCTGAACTTGTTCTTCTGCCATATCACTACAGTCAAAACCTACACCATCTATAGCCAACATTGCCTTGGAAGATGTGTCTTCATTGTTTCCATGCTTCCTAGTGTTGTCTTTATTTTTGAACTGACCCTCCTTGTTCCTTGGTGCTTTACACTCCCTGGCAAAGTGTCCTATCTTATGACAACTGAAACACTCTACCTTGGATTTATCATACCCAGCAGTATCATTAGCATTAATGAAAATTTTCTTGCCTATCCTCTAATTGTACCTTTTTTCCCTCATACTTAGCAGAGAGCTGCCACTTCAAATCTATTGCTTCCAGATCATCTTCATGAATTTGCTCTAAATCCTGTTGTAGGAGATCAGAACCATGTGGATTCTTAACCATGAAAGCATACACAGCATTATCACTAAAGCTAGTTGTACTAACTTGAGAACTAGTAGTGTTAACATTAGGGCTAACAGTCCTAACTTCATATGCAGGTTTAGCAGTATTAACTTCATTAGTACTACAAGTGCTTGGAGCAGTCATAAAGGCCAAGTTTTGAGTACCACTACTTGCACCAACAGATTTCTTTACCTTTTGTTCAACAATTTTGATTTGTTCAACAAATTTTGAAGTTGTTGTATAAGATCATCTTGCTCATAGTTCTCACTTCAGGAATATTCATCCACACAAACTACATGAGTTTCCACTGGTTGTAAGTGCTCAAAAATTTGAGTTTAAGTCTTCTTGGGCAATGATCACACCCAAAATAGCAAGCAAATACTTACTATCTTCTGAAGCCTATTGAGATAGAGTCAAGAGAATCTGCACTTGATGCACTGAAATTATCATACTGTTGCTTCAAAAGTGTTTTCTGAGTTTTCTTGGGTTTGACTGCATACCTCCAAATCTTGTTTCAATGGCCAGCAAACATTGATTAGCATTGGATATGTTGTGATATGTAGTTGATGTTCATTGGGAAGAGCCATGAGTAGCAAACCCCTAGCCTTCACATCATTCTTTTTATTTGTCTTCTCTTCAGCAGTTACAGGTATAGACATCTTTGTAACTGATGTACCATTCTCCTGTGTTGTTTGTGGTACTGACACCCATGAATCACCATTTTCTATCACCTCCCAGAGTGCATAGTCTTAGGATCTGATGTACGGCTTATCCTTATGACCCACATCTCAACGCACCCAGTTTTGTGTATGGGAAGCTTCTGTTGAAGATTAGTACACTATTGAGATTCAAACTCTGTCTTTCTAGATCAAAGTTCTTAAAGCAATGCTTTTGATACCACTTGTTGATCCCAAACCTAGATCGATTCCTTAGGTTGTCTAAGGTTAAATTACCTTGGATAAATCCAAAATAACTTGTTGTAGAAACTTTGTATGTATATTAAAGTGTATGCGGAATCTACACCTTAATACCTAGAAGTATTATGAATAAAACAGTAATCTTGAACAAACAAAGATATAACCAAACGCTCCAATATTATTAGATCAATAATACGAGTACTCTTAACTTAGTATTCGGGTTTACAACCTTGAAGCTTTCTTAATCGACTTTGACAACTATGAAGACTTATATGCAAAACTGATATCTCAACTAATGCCCTAGAGCCTCCTTTTATAGACTAAGGAGTCCTAGTCGGCTTACAATTCAATTCCTAAAGACAATCTTAATTCTTTTCTAACAAAACGTATCTTTTAAATAAATACATATGTTTATCTTGTACATAAATATCTCATATTATCTTCACAAAAGTATTCTTGTTATCCAAACAACTGTTTTTTTTTCTTCGTCTTTTTATCCCTCTTGACAGTAGAAAGTTTTTAAACAGTGTAATCCTTTCACCAGTAGCATTAATAAACATAAGCAGTGGTAATATTGTACTTAGCAGTACTAAGTATATACTAAACATTAGTAACTTGTACTAGCCGTTTTACATTTACTACTAGCAAGCCAATAACTACTTAGCTTCTATTTTAGTCTTTAACACTGAGCAGTTTTTAACTTCAACTAACAGCAGTACTTTAGGCTTGTCGGTTCTAATTATACTAGCAATGGTAATATTTATATTACCAGTACTAACTTACTTTGTATAATTTCCATTTATGTACCTGAAGCAGAAGTAACTTAAATTGTTTAATACAAAGCACAACGGCTTAAATTGTTCAACATTTGATAACAAAGATTTTAGATCATAACAAAAATCCCAAGATGTAATGACTCTAAATCTTTTATGCATGACTCCTAAAAAGAGTATCCCCAATGTATCCTTAGCACCTCGTGCCTCATTGACCCGAGAAAACATGCTTTAAAACGTCAACATAAAGTTGTTGAATTCATAGGTTTATGTAAATATAATGTAGGACCGCAAGATTTCTAAGTGTATGATAATGCAACAGATGCAAACATCACAAACTGTAATTACGTTTCCCTAAGCTCGTGATACTGAAGCTCGACATGTATGAATTGCAATATAAATTGCCAACATTGCCCTTAATAATGTTCTAACCCGCAACATCCTAAGTCTGACATGGTATACGTCCGTTGTCCGGCAAACCGGCACAGTGACTGCTACTCACCCGAACGGGGATGTAGATCCCAAATAGATCTATTTATAACATTCGCGCTCACATAAAGTAATTGACAGTTCATGATAATAGGCACAGTGGTTTATCGCTACTTAGGCAAACACGTAATCATGATAAAATGTACACTTGCGACTAATTTGTAAAACAATGCATGTTTCTCATCCTAAAAGTTGTAAATCATTGATATAGTAAAACATGGGGCTATGAACTCACCTTAGTGAATAGTGTTGATATTATGAATCAAGTGAGTGAGTCGACAAGCGAAATCCGAATGCAACCTAATTAAATGTAGGCCGTGTGAGTATAATGTACTTAATAATACTACATCACAAGTTATATAGTTACACCACCACCTAATAGTGTTTGTTTAGTTTAAAATGTCAAAACAATGTTTAAACCGTACTTTATTGAATAAATGTGTTTGTATTTGTATCCGAAAAATAAAGTGTGGGTTTAGTCTCACAATTGATTGTTTGTTAATAATACATGTTTTTAATAATATTATTGATTATATAATGATATTATATAATTGGTTTAATTGTTTTTATAAAATAGTGCACAAAAGTAAAAATAGTGCATATGGTTTTATAAACCTTATACCTTTAGCGTTTAAACTCTGTTTTTCACGTTATTTATATCCATGGCTTCGTATTAAAAAAATATATCAAAATATTATATTTATAATATTTAAGCCCCCTGATGAATAGTAGTTTTAATTGTTTTTATAAAATTATATAAAACTACTTTTATATAATTAATCATCGTAACCTTCCAAAAGTCATAACTTACTCATATTTAATCTGTTTCGCCTGTTCTTTATATGCATGGATTCGTATTTGAAAAGCATAATCAAATTTTATATTTATAATATGGTTTGGTACTGTTATGAATAGTAACAATAAGTGAAAGTTTATAAAAATAGTTTTTATAACTTTAATTATTGAAATCGTATTTTAATTGTATCTTGTTCGTTTTAATTTGGTTTTTAGTGATTCCCATGTCCACGTCTTCGTAATTAAAAACTCTATTTATGAAAATTATTTCCCAACAGTATACTATCGTGAACAATAACTTATTTTTATAAATTTACTTTTATAAAAATACTTTTTAACTTAAACTTGTAAATAACGTGTCACCTTCATTTTAAATCCGTTTTTTGAGTTTTTTACATGTTTGGATTTGTAATGAAAAGTACTATTTTTATAAAATATCTCCCTTTATATACCAGATCTGAAACAGTAAATATTTTTATAAAATAACTTTTATAAAAATACTTTTATCCAGTTAATTATTGTAAACTTAAAAATGTCATATCTCATTCGTTATTGCTCGATTTTTCAAGTTTCTTATACCCTTATAAAACATAAAATGTATACCCTTATACAAGAATTCAAACACTAGGTTCTTATATTTGTACATGATTTATTTTATACACTTGTTTTATATACTTTTCACTTTGCTAAACCATTATAAGTCCTCTAACTTATTAAATAACATAACTTGATATATTTTAAGTCCTCTATAATATGTCCATGAATATGTCCAAGTATGGCAAGTCCTTATGATCTTTGTACATAACTTTAGTACATAAAACTTTCAATACAAATTAATTTACAAACTAAACTTATAAATTAATTTACACTTATATATAATGTTTACTTCCATTTTAAGTATCATTTCACCAACAATAATATAGAATTCGAATTATTATAAAATTCGAACCTACATATGTCTTGTAATCTTAAAGTCTTAAAAAATACATAGGTAGAGATTAACATTACATAACAAGATGTACAACATAAGGACACTGAATGAATGGAATGAAATACCTTTTAATGGACTTATAGAGATGAGGAGAATGATGGACACAAATACAAAACCCTAACGCCAGCTTCCAAATCAAAACCTAATCAAGAAAAACCCTAAATATGTTTTTCTGATTAATCCTTGGTTAACCAAATCCAAGCTTATAATAACCTGAGTAACCTTAGATGAATTAGAATGAACCTAGAATACTTGGAATGCTTTATAAAATCAAAGAATATGAAACCCTAATAGGAAATGTTTGGCCATGGATTTTGGTTGAATGCGGAGAGAGTTTTTGTGTTTAATTTAATTGTTGGAGTATGTAAATGAGCTAGGTACCTTAGACTTTCAATTTATAGCACGATTGAAACCTTAAACTACCTAAAAGGAAACCATGGGAGCTTAATGGTTTAAGTACATGGTCTAAGAGCTCTCCTCCTCCCTAGGAGGAGGCCACGGCTCACAATGGGTCTAGGGTACAAGTGATATGCCAATTTATGGATACATGGGATATCTAGTACTTCTTGTAAGGTATGAGTTGTAAAAGGTTAGAGTTAGTGGGTTTTAAGGATTATTTCTTATGTATACATGCTAGGTCTAGTCACAAGGCTTATTTAGTGAGAAAATAAGTTAGTTTTTGGGTATTGGGTATAATAGTGGGTATTGGTTGGAGTATAGATAGGTATAGGTGCTTCCGGGTATGCCTGAATATAATTTATTGCGAAACGTAAGCGTTTTACGTAACCAATAAAAATAAATTATGAAAAGTTATAAATTATACTCTTAATAACCCTATAACACTTGCTTGATGTAAACTTTTATTTGTTTGGTGTCCGTTTACGTTGAATGATGATTTTTAGTTTACGCGATTTAACTATAAAATAATAATTAAAAGCGAACGCGTAAAACCTTAAAAATAAATAATGAAAATAATTGAGTCAGGAAATGACCTGAAAATGTGAAATGTTACAGTCTCCACCCGTTAGAAGAGCCTTGTCCTTAAGGCTCAAGTTGCAACACTTGATGAAGGTACGGGTTTAGTGAAGAGATGCAGATACTTCTTTTAAAATTGGTCTTCGCGTTCCCACGTGAACTCAGGACCTCTCCTTGAGTTCCATAAAACCTTGACAATTGGGATACGACTTTGTTTCAACTGTTTGATCTCTCGATCCATGATCTTTATAGGTTCCTCCATAAAACGGAGCTTGTCATCCACATGGAGTCCTTTCAACGGAACGACTAATGGTTCGTCAGAATGACATTTCTTTAGGTTGGATACATGAAACGTATTGCGAACTCTGCTCAACTCTTGAGGAAGCTCAAGCTTGTAGGCAACGGTTCCAACCTTTTCCAGTACCTTGAAAGGTCCAACATATCTAGGGTTTAACTTTCCCCGTTTGCCAAAACATACGACCCCTTTCCAAGGTGAAACTTTAAGCATAACTCTATCCCCAACCTGGAACTCCATCGGCTTACGTTTTAAATCGGCGTAACTCTTTTGTCGGTCACGAGCGGCTTGCATTCTTTGCTTGATCTGAATGACCTTATCAGTTGTCTCCTGGACCATTTCTGGACCGGTGAGTTGAACTTGCCCGACCTCAACCCAACAAACAGGTTAACGACACTTTCGACCGTAAAGTGCCTCGAAAGGTGCAGCCTTGATGCTAGCGTGATAATTGTTGTTGTAAGAAAACTCAACTAGTGGCAAATATCTAACCCAACCATTTCTAAAGTCGATTGCACAAGCACGTAGCATATCCTTGAGAGTTTGGATAGTTCTCTCGCTTTATCCATTAGTCTGCGGATGGTACTCAATACTCATATCCAAGTTAGTATCCAAAGCCTTCTGAAGTGACCTCCAGAAATTTGATGCGAATCTTGGGTCACGATCACAAATGATCAAGACAGGTATTCCATGCCTCGTGACTACCTCCTTCAGGTACATTCTCGCCACATTCTCCATGGAATTAGTCTCTCTCATCGGTGTAAAGATTGCAGACTTAGTAAGTCGGTCAACAATCACCCAAATGGTGTCATATCCTTGAGATGACTTAGGAAGCTTTGTGACAAAATCCTTAGTGATATTATCCCACTTTCATTAGGGTATCTCGAGTTATACTAACAAACCCAATGGCCTTTGGTGTTCAGCTTTGACTTTAGCACACATCAAACATTTGCTAACATAGGTAGCGATGTCGGCCTTCATATTGGGCCACCAATAAAGCTTTTTCATGTCCTGGTACATCTTGTCAGAACCCGAATGGATGCAGTATTTTGATTTGTGGGACTCGTGCATGATCACAGTCCTCAAGTCACCATAACATGGCAACCAACTCCTACCGTTTAAGCATAAGGTTTCGTCAGCGTGGGGTTCCAACTTTTCCTTCGGTATATCCTTCCTGATCATACCACCTACATCTTCGTTCTTGAGATTCTCTGGTTTATGTGCTTCGGTCTGAGCATTCAAGATTTTTTTGGGAAGATCCAAACCAATAGTCATCACTAAGGCTCAGACTCTTAATGGTTTAATTCACTTTTTCCTGCTCAAAGCGTCAGCAACAACATTTGCTTTCCCTGGGTGATAACGAATCTAACAATCGTAATCACTGAGCAACTCTAACCAACGACGTTGCCTCATATTCAACTCCTTTTGGTCAAGTATGTGTTGTAGACTCTTATGATCAGTGAACACCATATACTTGGTTCCATACAAGTAGTGCCTCCAAATCTTTAGAGCAAACACCACTGCACCAAGTTCCAAATCATGGGTAGTATAATTTTTCTCATGAATCTTCAGCTGTCGTGATGCATAAGTAATCACCTTCTCGTTTTGCATCAATACCGCACCCAATCCTTTATGTGACACATCGCAATAAACAATAAAGTTCTCAGCTCCTTGAGGGAGAGCTAAAATGGGTGCGCTACACAACCTATGCTTCAATGTTTGAAAAGCTGCTTCTTGCTTGTCACCCCCATCAAAGGCGACTTTCTTCTGAGTGAGTTTGGTCATTGGCTTAGCGAATTTTAAAAATCCTTCAATGAATCTTCGATAGTAACCAACAAGACCTAAAAATTGACGAATCTCCGTTGGAGTCTTTGGAGATGCCCAATCTTTTATGGACTCGATCTTGGCGGGATCCACGTGAATGCCTTGACTATCAATCACGTGGATGTCAAATTGTACCTTAGGAATCCAAAATTCACATTTAGAGAATTTAGCGTACAACTCCTCCTTCTTAAGCAATTCCAGAATTACCTTAAGATGCTCTTCATGTTCCTTCTTGTTCTTTGAATAAATTAGTATATCGTCGATAAAGACAATTACAAACTTATCCAAGTATGGTTTGTACACTCGGTTCATAAGGTCCATGAATACTGCAGGTGCATTTGTCAAACCCAATGGCATCACTTGGAACTCGTACTGACCATACCGAGTCCTAAATGCCGTCTTCGGAATATCTTCTTCCCGTACTCTAAGTTGATGATAACCCGATCGCAAGTCTATCTTCGAATAAACACTAGATCCTTGTAGTTGATCAAACAAATCATCAATCCTTGGGAGAGGATAACGATTCTTCACCGTCAGCTTATTTAATTCCCGGTAGTCAATGCACATCCGGAATGATCCGTCCTTCTTTTTGACAAACAAGACCGGAACTCCCCAAAGTGAGGAACTGGGTCTTATAAAGCCCTTGTCGGATAGTTCTTGCAGTTGTTTCGACAACTCTTTCATTTCGAAAGAAGCTAATCGATAGGGTGCTCGTGCTACAGGTGCAGCACCAGGCATCAAATCGATTTGGAATTCCACTTGTCGAGTCGGTGAAAGACCCGACAATTCTTTAGGAAATACTTCAGGAAAATCTCGAACGATTGGTACGTCCTCAAGTCGCTTCTCCCCCGACTTATCTTCAGCCTCCTTCATAGTAACATGTGCCAAAAAGACATTATGTCCTTTCAACAAATATTGATGAGTTTTGGTGCACGAAATGATGTTCAAACGAGTCTCGTTTCCTTGATTACTTCCGTCACCATGAACTTAAGGTTTCATTTCCCTAGGGAATATGAACGATCTTCTCGGCACAATCAATGAGAGCGTGGTACTTTGCCAACCAGTCCATACCGATTATGACATCGAAGCTACCAAGTTCTACGGGCATTAAGTTGATGTTGAATGGATGGTCTAAGAAGTTTAATGTACAACCCCGAATGATAATGTTTATCTCAATTATTTTCCCGTCGGCTAGTTTAACATCATAATAATGGTCTAATGTAGTTGGTGTGATATCAATTAGGGAACTAAATGTAGTAGATATAACACTTCTATCGGCACCAGTATCAAATAAGATAGAAGCATATCGGTCGTTTAAAAGGAACGTACCCGTAACGACGTTAGAGTCTGGGTTTGTTCCTGCATTGCCCACCACATAAACCTTGGCTGGTGCATTGCCATTCCCACGTTGATTACCACGATTTCCATTCTTTAGCTTCGGGCAGTCTTTCTTGAAGTGCCCCTGAACGCCACACTCATAACAAGTGACAGCATTCTGAGTTGTCCCGAAGTTCCCACGATTGTTATTATTACCATTAGGACCAGAACTTCTGCAGTCACGAGCCAGATGACCGATCTTCTTGCACTTATTACACCTGGGAGCACATGGACCTTTGTGGTGATAATTTCATTTTGTACACAAGGGCAATGATTTTGTGTACTCCCTCTTTTCACCAGGCCCAGCAATGTAAGCCCTCCTAGTGTTTTGTCTCTTGTTTTGTTGTTGGTGCCTCGGATCATCCTAGAACACCACGTGGTACACATACATCAATTTTTCGATTGCAAAGGTCACTATGCTTGATGTAACAAGAAAATTTAAAAAGCTTTTTGATTAGAATTTCTGACTTCGGACCACGAGCAGGCAAGGAAAAAGTCTTCCCCGCTTTTTGCACTAAACATGAAAGTTTTAGCTACTAGAGTTGTGAATTCTCAAAAAACATTTCTTGGTCCAGCTCCTTACGGTTTGTCGGGAAATCGGATTTTAGTGGGCAAAGGTCAAGGAATCAACACATAAAAATAATCAATCACTTATGCAAATTCAAGGCGTATCAAAGTTTTAAGCATCAAATAAGCATACGCCATAACCAATAATGCATGATAGACATATTAAGTTAAATGAACCATGATTTACATGCACGTAAACATATGGTTAACCATTTATAAAAAAATAAGCAACAATAAGTCAATAAACGTGAATTATAAGCCAAGCAACATAATAAGCGTGTATAATCATGTAAAAATACAAACCATATTAATTTTTTTAGATTTTAAGTGACTCTTAAGAGTTTTTATTTTCACAAAAATATAACCCTAAAAGGGTCACACATAAAAGCAAGAAAAATATAACAAATATGCGTTTTAAAGTATTTTTGCCCGTTTTTATGTAATTATAAAGCTATATGAGCGGCTCGTGATGCCACTGTTGGAATTAGTTATCTAATAACCTATTATTACACATAATAATATACGAGCTACGCAGCGGAATATAAACACATATAGCCAATATAATTAACATAAAACATAAACGGGAAACCGTACAGTATAACAATTAAGCTATGGAAGAACCAGAGCTTCTTCAAAATACGCATGTGTATTACACCGTGCGAAACCGAAACCTTTCAAGTTACTAAAGGAAGTAACCTCTATGTGTATCCACACTACACGTTAACCAATATCACCCGAATGCTAGTTCCTCAAACTAACGAATACCGAATACTAGAAAATCAAACTTTATATTCACTTTCGTGGGGCTTCCTTAGGACAACTAGAGAGAAGAGAAAAGGAGAATGGATGGAGATAAATGATCATAAATGATATCCTTATATGAGGTTGGCTCTTGGGGCTGGATGGGGGGTTGCTGTGTGGGTGGGGGGGGGGGTGGAGATTGCTCGGGTGGAATTAGGGCATCTAATTATGGCAACTAGGCCTAATTAAACAAATGACACTCCCTCTCAACCTTCCTCCATGAACCACAAACCCGCACTTTTTTTTTCTCCCTTTTTCTCTTTGATGTGGCTGGCCAAACAAAGCCCATAAACACCCCTTGGGTTGACTTTTTGACTTTGTATAACTAGCATGTACATTATATTTTAATTAAAGGGCTTAAAGTTAATTATTAGTAAACAAACTAATTAACGATTGTTAAGTATTCCATCGTTAGAGTTAGTGTTGCAAAAAGGTCCACCATAGACGATTGTCGCCGGCTAGGCACTACAAGGCCATCAATCTTGCCAATTTATATAACTGGGTCAAACAAATAGGTCAACCGTGGTCAACGGTGATCAAACTTGCCAGAAACCTTCTAATCTTGCCGGAAGTACCTAAAACTCACCATAAACTTGTTTTGATCACTTATAGTAGCTATTTAAATATATTATAAGTTATTTTATAAAAAAAATCTTGCCAATAATACCTAAAACTCGCCAAAAATACACAAAATGTAACACCGGAATAATGAGTCTGGGAGCGTCACTTCATAGATTAATAGCACAAGATATGAGAACGACCTCTAAAAGAGTAATTTAAAATGCGATACATTGGATTTATTGAAATTGTTTAATAAAAAGCACCATGGCTTAAATTGTTCAACATTTGATAACAAAGATTTTAGATCATAACAATTATCCCAAGATGTAATGATCCAAAATCTTTTGATGCATAACTCCCTAAAAGACTTATCTACAGGTTATGTTTTTCCTTAGACCTCGTTGCCTAGTTGGACTGAGGGGAAAAAAAATGCTTTAAACAGTCAAATCAGATAAGTTGTGAATTCATAGGTTTTATTTTTAAGTAAATATAATGTTATGGACCGCAATGTTTCAAGTGTGTATGATAATGCAAAGATGCAAACATCCACAAAGTGTCTATTACATTTCCCTAAATATGACCAGAAGCTCGACATGTATGAATTGCAATATAAATTGCCAACATTGCCCTTGATGATGTTCTAACCCGCAACATCTTAAATCCGACATGGTATACGTCTGTTGTTCGGCAGACCGGCACAGTGAGTGCTACTCACCCGAACGGGGATGTCAATCCCAAATAGATCTATTTATAACATTCGCGCTCATACAAAGTAATTGACAGTGCATGATAATGGGCACAGTGGGTTATCGCTACTTAGGCAAACACGTAATCATGATAAAATGTACACTTACGTCCAATTTATAAAACAATGCATGCTTCTCACCCCAAAAGTTATAAATCATTGATATAGTAGAACATGAGGCTATGAACTCACCTTAGTGAATAAACTGAGGTATAAGAATCAGGTGAATGGAAACATCACAGATATGACCGAATGCAACCTAATTAAATATAGGCCGTATGAGTACAATGTACTAATAATACTACATCACAAGTTATATAGTTACACCACCACCTACTAGTCTTTGTTTAGTTTTAAATGTCAAAACAATGTTTAAACCGTACTTTATTGAATAAAGGTGTTTACATTTGTATCCGTAAAATAAAGTGTGGTTTTCGTCTCGCAATTGATTGCTTGTTAATAATACATGTTTTAATATTATTATTGATTATATAATGATATTATATAATTGGTTTAATTGTTTTTATAAAATAATGCACAAAAGCGAAGATAGTGCATACGGTTTTATAAACCTCGTATCTTTATCGTTTTAACCCCGTTTCAAGTGATTCTTATTTCCACGGTTTCGTATTAAGAAAATCCATCAAAATATTATATTTATAATATTTATGCCCCTGATGAACAGTAGTTCTAATTGTTTTTATAAAATTATATAAAACTACTTTTATATAATTAATCGTCGTAACCTTCCAAAAGTCATAACTTACTCATATTTAATCCGTTTCGCTTGTTCTTTACATGTATGGATTCGTATTTGAAAAGTCTAATCAAATTTTATATTTATAATATGGTTTGGTACTGTTATGAACAGTAACAGTAAGTGAAAGTTTATAAGAATACTTTTTATAACTTTAATTATTAAAATCGTATTTTAATTGTATCTCGTTCGTTTTAATTTGGTTTTTAACGATTCCTATGTCCACGTACTCGTAATTAAAAACTCTATTTAGGAAAGTTATTTCCCAACAGTATACTGTCGTGAACAGTAACTTACTTTTATAAATTTACTTTTATAAAAATATTTTTTAACTTAAACTTGTAAATAACGTATCATCTTAATTTTAAAGCCGTTTTTCGAGTTTCTTACATGTTTGGATTCGTCATGAAAACTACTATTTTTATAAAATATCTCCCTTAATATAGCAGATCTGAAACAATAGGTATTTGTATAAAATAACTTTTATAAAATCACCTTTATCCATTTAATTATTGTAACCTTAAAAATGTTATATCTCCTTCGTTATTGATCGATTTTTCAAGTTTCTTATATGCTTACGATCCTTGTGATAAGTAATAATTGAATAAAATGTAAAATCCATACTTTATTAAACGAATTCTAATAGTAGGTAAATAAAATTAATTAGGGTTTTGTGATTAATAAAACAAGTTTTATAATTCCTTTTATTTAGAAACTTTGCACCATTCTTTCACCAAGTGTTATACCCTATTTCTCACATATATTAAGTCTTATAAATGTTCACAATACTTGTCCAAATGAAATCCATGTCCTCGGGATATTTTTATACATAAACTTGTAATTAACTTTCAATGCAAAATAATTTACAAACTAAACTCATAAATCAACTAGTACTTATATTAAGTGTGTACTTCCATTTCATGTATTAGTTCATCATAATACTTATAAAATTCGAACCTACATATGCCTTGTAATATCTCAAAAGTCATAAAAATACATCTCGGTGGTGATTAACTTATATAAGAAGCATGTACACATAAGATAATGAATGAATGGAAATGAAATACTTTAAATGGACCTTATAGGAGATGAGGAGAATGATGAACACAATATAAAAACCCTAACCAAACTTCCAAATCCAAAACTCTAATCAAGAAAACCCTAAATATGTTTTCTTGATTAATCCTTGTTAAACCCAAATCCAAGCTTGTAATAACCTTGAGTAACCTTAGATGATCTTAGAATGAACACTAGAATACTTGGAATGATTTAGAACCAAAAGGAAAATAAAACCCTAATTGGTAATGTTTGGCCG
Source organism: Tanacetum coccineum (assembly GCA_026074375.1). Lineage (NCBI taxonomy): Eukaryota > Viridiplantae > Streptophyta > Magnoliopsida > Asterales > Asteraceae > Tanacetum > Tanacetum coccineum. The sequence continues at coordinate 14,201 of BQNB010040796.1, forward strand.
TGGGTTATTGTTTGTAAAAGAGAGAGTTTTTGGTGCTTGGTTTACTTGTAAATGAGAGTTGTATGTTTTCTTACCTAGGACTTTCTATATGTAGTAACTAGGAAACCTTAAACATACCATGGGATGCTAGGTGATTTCAAGTACAATGCAAAGAGCTCTCCTCTTCCCTAGGAGGAGGCCACAGCTCAAAATGGGTCTAGGGTAAAAGGATAAGACAATTTCTAGATACATGGGATTGAAATGTACTTGTGTGTAAGCTATGAGTTGTAAAAGGTTAGAGTTAGTGGGTTTTAAGGATTATTTCTTGTGTATACATGCTAGGTCTGGCCACAAGGCTTATTTAGTGAGAAAATAAGTTAGTTTTTTGGTATTGGGTATAGTAGTGGGTATTAGTTTGAGTATAGATATGTATAGGTGCTTCCGGGTATGCCCGAATGTAATTTATTGCGAAACATAAGCATTTTACGTAACCAATAAAAATAAATTATGAAAAGTTATAAATTATACTCTTAATAACCCTATAACACTTGCTTGATGTAAACTTTTATTTGTTTGATGTCCGTTTACGTTGAATGATGATTTTTAGTTTACGCGATTTAACTATAAGATAATAATTAAAAACGAACGCGTAAAACCCTAAAAATAAATAATGAAAATAATTGAGTCGGGAAATGACCTGAAAATGTGAAATATTACACAAAACTTGTCGAAAATACACAAATTTTGCCAGAAATGCCAATCCGATTAATCACCGATTAATCCCGCCTAAACCGATTACAAGTTATAAGGTGGTAGACCGCCCGACAAATAATTCATGATTTTTGCAACCTTGGTTAGAGTATTAATAAATATAATAAATATACAACCATATTATTATATATATTAATAGAATGATATCTATGTGTATACATGTGTGACCTCGTAGGCTCACGTATTTATAGCCGTATAAATATTCGTATGACATGAGCACTTCCTAACAAATATCTGATATTGTAAACCATTGGCGTTAAACATATAATATGTACCTGTCCTTTGGACATCATGTTTTGCATAACCTCTAGCCAGCAGCTTGCACATAACAACATCAGCAAAGACCTGAAAACACAAATTCAAACATAAGAACATACACGTAACCAAATACTGCAAAAATGATCTAAAAATTTAGAACCCCAAACACATAAGGACAAACATAAAAGCGTGCCACCCAGAATTATACGCAGCTTATGGACTACGACTTTGCCATAACAACAACACACATGAAACATTTTCTTTTAACAAATACAAACAAATACCCACATTATGTGCCATAAACTATAACCTCACAAAATTACGGATGATATTATTACTTTTAAACACAAACAAACGCTCAAACAGTCCAACACAAACCTTAAACGAAACGGTTTTGGCAAGACACATTTGGCAGTCGAAAGGCAGACATCACACTACAAACCGCAATCCCATAACATGCAACAACAAACCTTACCTCAAAACCTAACATGAAACATAACACCTAACACCTATAACCATAATTTTCACCAACAATTACACTATGTTGAGCATAATCAAAACCTCTACTGACCGTTTCAACCAAAACCCCTAAGTTCAAACCACCAAATTAAAAGAACACAAAAAATAACAACATGCAACAACTATAACACACGAATCAACACTTTTAAACGGCAAAATTAAAAAAACAAAAATCATCAACACGATGACCGATCAATAAAGTAAGTAAATAAGGAGCCATTACTTACATGCAGCACCAAACGATCTTCGTCGAATATCATTGCTCTAGATCTTGATTTTAGTCTGTGTGTGTGTCGGTTTGTGTTTGTGAGTAAGTGTGTTTGTAAGTGAAAGAGTGTGTGTGTTTATCCCGCCCTATATATATGCAACCCCCCCTCCAAAAACGACGTCGTTTGGTTTAAAAAACATATTAAACTGCCCCATTGACCCTAAAACGACCAAGTTTGGCCTAGCCCACTCTCACCGACCCATTCGACCCTAAAAACGACGTCGTTTTTGCCCTTTCAAAACACCGTTCTTTGCCTCGCTATTGTATATAAGGGCAATCTCATTTAATGAACTCACTATTTTCATATTTATATATATTTAATGATTATAGTTATAGACATTGTGTTAAACATGAATGATTGATGTTAATTAAATAAATGTTGATTCTTCAATTAAGGTAAACTTAATTTCAACTCATAGTGTTGTCGTTAGGCTAGGTGTAATAAACTCTTAAAGACTCGGTCTTCGTCCTTGCTGGCAAAATAGGACGCGTGCTACCTTACTACACCCACTCATGCAAATAAGGGAGAACTCGGTTGTGTGGACGACCGAGTCTTAGATTTTTGTCGTGTGTGTTGGGGGTGAAGTTGATTGTCTTATTAGGGTCTCCTTATTACACCCGATTTCGCAAAAAAAACATGTCAGCAACTAAAATAAGTAAACAACACATTCATCTATACTATTCTATAAAACATTTAGGCCATTCCCTAAATAAAAATGCTTAAAAATTCAGCTAACACACTTGCCTATTATGAAAAGATTTGGTCAAATACTAATATTAGTAACCGACATGTTCTTTAAAATGAAATTAATCTATATAATGAATAATACAAATGATTGTAACTGAAAACATTTAAAATACAATTAAGTAAATAAACATTATTAAGTCTCGGTTACGCAATTTTAAATTCACATTAAATTATAAGTTATTTATTTTAGTATAAAAAGGACCATGAAGAGATGAACTATTCATTTTAGAAAGTGATTGTGTATAATTTGTTAACGTGTTGAAAGAAGAGATGTTGCCTTGAAATGGTGAAGTCAGCCACAACGTTTTTGCAATCCTAAGAATTGACCTTGTTTTTATCTTCATATTATCACCAACTACGACATGTCATCATTATTACCGTGTACCAAAACACCACCATTGTTGCTTTCTTTCTTTTTGGTTTCGATGCATTACACATGTACTATTATAATGTATAAAGATAATTGTGATGCTCAAATTGTATGTTATTGTGATTTGTGAGTTATTTGGTTACACGGGTATCCGTTGCCGTAACTTACGGTACCTAGGTTATATCTACATTACATTTACCAGGCACTTGGGCTTCTCTTTGCGGGTTAGGTTTTGATTTGGGCTCCGATTTGGGCTTTGACATTTGGCTTCTCTTTAGGGTTTGGGCTTTGATTTTTGCTTTGATTTGGACTTTAGAAATTAAGCAGTGACATATGGCATGACTAAATTTTTTTTATAATAACTCTTTTTTACAAAACAGCCCTTAAAGTTTCTATTATTTACGATTTTTTTTATATAATAAATTTTATTTATCAAATATCCAAAAAATATGTAACAAATTTTTAAATAAAAAATATATCGATGAAAAGGTCTCAATATAAGCATCGCTAAGCAAAAGGATAAGGAAATAGTCTTTGAGGTTATCGGTCCGTTGCAAAGTTAGTCCTTAACGTAAAACCTCACGCTTCGCAGCGGAGAGCGGTTTCAAAAACTCGTATATGACAAAAGGCATACAATAATTGGCACTTTTACAAGACCAAAAAAGAAAAAAGAAAACCAAAAGTATATACCACTTGTTGAGAAGAGGATCCACTGAATTAAATATAAGAAAGTGAATCAGTAGTCTTAAACTCAATCCACTTCATTTGCAATACTCTTTGTCGTTCCAGTTTCATATTCAACAATGGCAGCCACTAGGGTTATGATGATGTCAACAACCAACATTGGTTTCAAATCAGCATCTTCATTCTTAAAGCCTCAATCTTTAACCTTTTGCTTCAATAATAATAGTGCTAAATTTGTTACCAAAAAGAGAGGCTTTGCTTGTTCAGCACTTTATAAACCTGATGATGTTCAGATTAAGGAAGAGGGTTTACCTGAAACCCTTGATTACAGAGTCTTTTTCCATGATAATACTGGCAAAAAGGTTCATTTTTTAATATCAAGTTTTAATCTTTATTGGGTTTATTGATTATATGTTTGGAATGGTTAATAATATGATTTGGGTTTTTTTTTTTTTTTTTTGTATTGAAAGGTGGGTATGATGAATCTTGATTTAGGGTTTGGATTTAAGTTTAAGAGGGTGTTTGCCATTGGTTTTTGAAAGTGGTTATTTGTGGGAGTGTTTTTTTGGGCTTATATAGCGGGTTTCTGGCTTATTTGGTTTTCGGCTTATGTTTCTTAAGCTCACTTTTTGTGGCTTATTTGGTTTTCGGCTTATATAAGCCTATCATGTCGTGATAAGCTTATATAAGCCGAAAAGTTTCAAAATAAGCCACAAAAAGGGAGCTTATGAAACATAAGCCCAAAACCAAATAAGCCATAAGCCGAAATACTATTTTAAAAAAAAGATATATAAGCAGGTTGGACTGCTTATTGTGAGGATGTTTGGGATTGCTTATTTTTAAGCATTTTGAGGTGTTTGGAATATCCAAACTGCTTCTGCTTAGTTTGGGACAGAATGGTTGATTTTTTTAATAATAATTCTGGCAAAAAGGTTTTAGCTTTCTATTATATAAAGTTTCGATCTTTTTATTTTTTTAGGGATTATTGTTTTTGGGTTTTGGCTGTTTTATTGTATGAATTAATTTGGGTGTTGATCAATTGTTTGGAAATGGTATTTGAATGTGAATGATTTGGGTTTTGTACTAAGGGGGTGACTGGGATAGCTAATATATAAGTGCTTATTCAGTGTTCAATAAGCAGATTAGCACTTAAATATAAGCGATCCCAAACATTTTCTAAAAAGTGGGTATGATTGTTGTTAATTTTGGGTTTAGATTAAGGTGTGTTAGGCATTGTTTTTTGAAAGTGATTATGTTGTAGGAGACGGTGTTTGGATGTGTTTGCGTGTTTGAAGTTATGTCGGTGTTTGGGATTGCTCATCTTTAAGTGGTTATTCTTTAAAAATAAGCAATCCCAAACAGCCTCTAAAAGTGGGAATAATAGTTATTGATTTAGGGTTTAGATTAAAATTGGTGTTTGGTATTGCATTTTGAAAGTGGCTATGTCATAGGAGAAGTGTTTGGACATGTTTGTGTTTTTGAAGTTATGTGGGTGTTTGGGATCTGCTTATTTTTAAGCTATTTTCTCTATCCAAACACTAAAAAAATGCTTATTGAGAAATATAAAAAGAAGACAGCAATTCCAAACATCCTCTGTATAAGAATTTGAGTTAAATGAGATAATCACTTTTAAAACACAATGGCAAACACCCCATGAAATGAATTAATTCTTCAAAATCCCAAAATTGCTACATCAGGTTATTATAACTCTTGATTCTGAAATCAAAATGAAGTGTGAGAATCTTGCGGTTATCACATGTTAATTTGGATTATATCTTGGAAGAACCTTCTCATTGATGCTTGTTTATGTAAAAAAATATGCTAAAGAGCTTTGGTTGTTTCAGATTTCACCTTGGCATGATATACCATTGCACGTGGGTGATGGAGCATTCAATTTTATAGTCGAAATCCCAAAAGAATCAAGTGCAAAGATGGAAGTTGCTACTGATGAGATATGGACTCCCATTAAGCAGGATACAAAGAAAGGAAAACTAAGATACTACCCGTAAGACATTTATTTTATTACTTTCTTAGTCCCTTTCAATTTGTGACGGTTACAATTTATTCGTGTCCACGTTGCGAGTGTATCCACTGTCATTATTACTAAGATGATTGATTGTACTAAACAAGATGCTGCTTATTATGTCAATTTTAAAGGTGCGTTAAGTTCTTATACATCTGGCTAATAGTCAAACACTTTTTACTGAACCATATATACCATCAAGTAATTGAGACCCATACACATTTTAGAGGGTGTTCGCGATTGCTTATTTAAGTGCTTATCTAGTCTGAAGTGATTGGCTAAAATTGCTCATCTGCTTATTTAAGAGTAAATACGGTACTTAAAAATTAAAATAAGCAGGATGGTTTCATTTCACCCATATGAATGGACCCACAAAATGAAAATACTAAATAAGCAGACAATCAATTTAGATTAAGCAATCCCAAACACCCCCCTTAGCTTCACTTCACACTTATTGGATTGAAGTCTTATATTCTCCTCATTTGGCAGCTACAATATTAACTGGAATTACGGATTGCTTCCACAAACATGGGAAGATCCATCACATGCAAACCCTGAGGTTGATGGAGCATTTGGAGACAATGATCCCGGTAACTTTGAATTTCATTCAGCTATTTATGTGTTCCGTTTGATTCACCGAAAGTTAGTAAATAACAAACTTTGATATTTTCCAACTTCTCATTTACTTGTCTTTTATGCAAACGTGTGCAGTTGATGTAGTCGAAATTGGTGAAAGCCGCGGAAAAGTGGGTCAACTCATGAAGGTCAAACCTTTAGGGGTTCTAGCTATGATTGATGAAGGAGAACTGGACTGGAAAGTTATTGCAATTTCATTGGATGATCCTAGGGCGTCACTTGTTAACGACGTTGATGATGTTGAGAAACATTTCCCGGTATGTTCTTTTCCAAGTGATCAAGGACATTATTCTATAGACACATCTTCTGATTGATAAACTTGAATGAATTGGACGATCAAGGTTCTTAATGGTTTATAGTTGAACTGTAAAGAAAATTTTGATGATATTATTACCTGAATTTTGTTAAAAAGTGGAGGTATCAAAATGAGAGATCAAAACGTGTAATTTTTGGTGGGTGAAATGGGTCAGGTTGGGTTGAACCAAAAAGCAGTTATCTACGTGATTTTAAAAAATATATTGCAATACATTAGTTTATTAATATATGATTACATGTTGGGTGACTTTCAACTTGTGTGACCCATTTGACAAGTTCCCTTTTTAGCTAATAAGTTTTTTTGAAATAAAACATAAAGCAAATTGCTGACCTTTTGTCATTTATAAAGAGTCCGCATTTGTTTTTCACGTGTTGAGCTATTTGGGACTAACCAGTTAAGTTTCTTTAGGGCACTCTGACCGCAATCAGAGACTGGTTTAGGGACTACAAGATCCCCGATGGCAAACCTGCCAACAACTTTGGTCTTGGCAACAAAGCAGCTAACAGGGTATGAATTTTATGATTTTCGTCTAAATTTCCTATATTTACTTCTAGGTTCTTGTTTCATAAAATAAAATTTACTTTAAAAGGTGGCTTTCCATCTCGTTTGAGTTGTAGCCAAAAACCTGATGGAACTAGCTTTAAAGACAATTTTAAAGTTTTTTATACAAACACTAAGAATACGAGTGATATGATGACTCAAACGGGACACAAAGCCATCCTTAACTACTCAAATAAAAATAAGAATTATAAAGACTACATGGGGCAACTGAAAAAGTACATTTATGCCAAATAAAGTTATTGAAGTGAAATTACCAACTTCAAATGGTTGGAAAATCCAAGCTCCGCATCTGTCTTTTAATATGATTGTAGAGGTTATTAGATGGGTTTATTGCTTTAACACTTACTTTACTTTATTACATTAACAGGATTACGCTCTGAAGGTTATCGCCGAGACAAACGAGTCATGGGCTAAGCTTGTCAAGAGAACAACCCCGGCTGGGGAGCTTTCACTTGTGTAGTATAGTTAGAGTGACATTTGATGCATTTTTTTTACATCATTTATGTCGTAACGGCAACCTGAATATTTTCTTTTCAGTCAGTAATTTATGAGAACTCATTACATAAATCGTTGCAATCACATGGAATTGTTATAATATAATGTCTACATATTCCATGAAAGTCTTTGTGCATTTGCAAGTTGGATGTCATCATGTGAAAGTAATCTGGATTTGGTTATTTTGCCGCAAAAGAATGTTGATGTACAGGTGCAACACATAACTATGGTCATATTGAAGATGGAATGTACATCCATAACGAGCGATCAAGCTCAAAAGAGTTGAAGACGTTGACAAGTTCATGGTTCAGCTGTTTTGGATGTCTTATCTTCATTTGCAGGAGCCGTGTTAGCCGTGTTAGACTGCTCGTTATCTTCATTATACCTATCGACATATGGAAGAAAGATACCTGCATAGCATGAGGACCAAATATGTGTTATTGGTCAAGGGTGTGATTTGAGTTATGAGATGGAGTGTATACCTATAAACCATATTCCAGCTGCTACAAACAGTATTGAACTCAAGATCAAAGTAGAGGTTCTCCAGTTTTCAAGTTTATCCTGTGTTACATGTGAAAAATGAGTTTAGAAATCAAAAAAGAAGAGTTACATCTCCACCTAAAAAATCAGTAAAGAAGTGGTTGATACATTTAGTTTTAAAATGGAAAGAGATACCTGCATAACTCCAACAAGTGGAGACGAAGGCACATCACCGAAGACATGAATGGAGACAGTAGACATGGCCATAGCTAAAGGCCGCAAGCTTGGTGTAACAGCATGGATAGACACAAAATTTACAGGACCCTGCAGTCAAAAAGTTTGTAGTGTTTCATTTTATGAGCACGTAAGTTTAAGTTCTACACAATTGTATAAAAAGTTACCTGAGTGGCGAAGACGAGTATCTCCCCAATTAGAAACAGAACAATGAAAACGTACATATTCTTGAAACAGAAGGCACTAAAGCAGAATACTGCCCCAAAAAATGTTGCTGTTGAAAGTAGCTGTGGAGTTTGAAAAGATCTAATCAATATAAAACAGAAAAAATACAACCCTGAACTCCTATAAAAGACAATAATAGGTACTACTCTATTACATTCTGATCAGATTATTGTTTATACAGTTACAAGATGTTAGTATAAGCATCCCCATCATCTATCCTTTTAGCCATATTTGCGTTTAATCATATACGTCTTATTGATCATGTAGGAAGGAGAGTAACTAAAACCAAGAGTAAAAAATGCAGGGAATGGCCAGTGAAAATGTCTTGGCAGATCGCTAGGGTCGGAGATTAGGACATAGGGCTCACTATATGGCAGTTGAAATTTTGCTCTAATGCAAATTGTGTGAAATTGAGAATGCCAACAAATCATATTCCAACTTATATCACGTATCATTTTAAAACTTGGAATTTTTTGGCCACACCTAAGAAAAGTAGTTCCTTTTTACTTTGTACAAAAGACCATCTTTTGTACAATTTTAAGGTGGAAGTATCCATAATTTTCAGACATTTGTACCTTAAAAGCATTAGGGATAGTGGAACTCATTTGGTCCAGGATAAAACCGCCCGCTAATGTCCCCACAATTCCACCAATGATCGTGATCCCTCCAAATAACAAGTCAGCGTTGCTCTATAAAAGATGAAAATTTCAAATAGACAATATAATAAGCTGAAGCTTGGTGCATTTTTTTAAATATTAATGAAAACTTTAGCAATTACATGTGCTTACCATCTGATATATACTATAGCCAGCCTTTGGTCCCCAATATGAGTAAGCTCCTATAACAAAATTGTATGCAATATAACCTACAAAACCATCCAAAAGTAGACAGTTAGTACTTGATATAATGATTATTTGCAAGTTTTTTTTTTGTGTGAGATATACCTAAAACATTTACTACATATATCTTCTCATTCAGAAGACACTTCACATCTTCGCAAAAGCTAGTTAAATGACTGGAAGAAGTATATGCATCAGCCGACCTGCCACAAAAAATAATAAGTAGTTGCGTAAGTAGTTTAGAAGTATAAATTCCTTAAATTTAGACATCGGTTTTATAACAAACCAGATAGCTTTTTCAGATTTATGATCTGTGAACTTTTCTTTTGGAGACCCTATAACATCTTTTTTAACTGAAATGCCTGCATACACACAAATAATGGGCTAAAAGGGCACTTTCATCTTATTTACAACATAATGCCACAATGGTGAATGTGTACCTTTAAGCTGTAGTGGTTTCATAACAAAACCCAAAATAACAAATGGAATCATGATGACCGCTTCACCAAAAAATGCATAGCGCCATCCGTAACCATCTCCAACCTGAAATTGATAAGAATTGGTTTATGAAAAGTCTGCGAATATAAATACCATAAATATATAGTCACTTACCAATCCACCATAAACATAGCCAAGAGCAACTCCGGTAGGTATACACATGTAAAATATTCCCAGCCATGCTGATCTCTGTTATGAAAAATCGATATAATTATTGTAACATATCAAATCGGTAAAGTAGCCATCCGGCTTTAATGAGTTTAAGCTAAAACAAGAACATCAAATTTACACATGATAAGAAAAATTGGGAATATATTTGCCTCATTGCCAAGCAGCTAACTATGTGTAAATTCACATTTGAATATACACATATTCACATGACTCGAACAGAATTATATGAGTGGGTATATGAATATTCAGTTATGCACATGTGAATATACAAAAACTTCCGCCAGTATAATAAGCGGCTGGCATGTTCTTTATACTAACATTACAATGGTTATAAATATCTACAAAAATCCTGGAAATATCCAATTCGTATGGATGCTTATGGGGCCTGCAAGAATAAGAACCTGAGTTGCTGGAGCGTTTTCATCAATAAATGGAGCTGCAAGACTTATAAACGAAGCTTCGCCAACACCAACTAGCCTGAAAAATATCAAAGGTTTGCATATCATACTTATGACAACAATCAAGAACCTTATAAACTTATTTACGGAAGTAGTAACAAGTCTGCTCACATTCGACAGACTGTAATCGTCCAAAAACCGATTGAAATCCCACAACCAATAGCAGCAAAAGTCCAAACCGACAACCCAACTGCAATAAGCCTAAAGGGATTGTAGCTGCACAACAACATTGCCTTTGTTAGAAAACGAAGATTTGTTTGATAGAGAAATCACATACTTACCTTTTTGCCATTGAAGCAAATATTGGAGATGCTACTAGAAGTCCAACCATAAAAGCCGAAGACAGAATACCATCCTCGAAATTATTTAGATAAAACTCGCCCCTGAAAAGCAAGCAAGCTGGAGTTACCTTAAAAGTAACATTTGAAATAACGTTTTACGCCTTTTTATTGGTATAATCTTCAAAAAGGTAAATAAGACTTACTGTAAACCGGTACCAGGCGAGCATTCTCCATTTGGTTTGCATGTTTCTGGAACACCATTTACACCTGTACTCGCGATAACTCCTCGATCCAAGTAAGTTATCAGGTTTATCACACAGAATAAGACTAGCAACCTGTGAACATATACAATCAAATTATACTCATAATCTCAGCTCATAACTACAACTTACATCACATCAACCAAACGTTATCATGGATCCATAATGCATAAAAATACATCCTTAAATTAACACTGACCTTCTATAATACACAAATGATACCCAAAGGCGCCTATCGATTTTCATTGGAAGAACATGATTATATCATAGATCTAAGTATTTCCACATTTATATTACGGTTATTTATTAACGTAAAGAATCATAATGTGACTACCTCTTAGGGGTGAACCATGAGGCTGGAGAGTCTAGTGAATCGTTTGAACCGTTATCATTGGCGACATCAATCGATGTATTATGTTCTTCATTTTTAGCCTTATTATCTGATCCTTCATCTACATTAGACATCTCTCATGTAATTCCTGTTATTCTTAGAGTTAGAGAGTGAAATATTTTTGTGATATGGAAAAATGAATACATGACACACAAACAAAAAAACACAAACATGCACTTTTGTTATAGAGCTAACAAGTGTCAGAATTCCATTTGAATTTGCTTAATTTGTGTTTGTGTTACCTTGTTCTTATTAAGTGATGGTGTTCCGTGAGTATCTGATGGCTTTATTTTTTATAACTTGTAAGTTTGACATATATATCATTTTTTTCCTTGTTTTTTGATTTTCTAAAATCAAACTACTACAGTAATATCAAGTTATTAACCATCTTATGCCATGTCAAAATGTATAGAAAGAGTTATAGGTTAGAGTATGGGTGGAAATTGGGGTCGGGTTTGGGTTAGCGGGTTAGAAAACCTTAACCCAAACCTGACCCATTTAAATAATCGAGTCAGCTATGTCAACCCTAACCTGTTTACACATAACCCGAACCTGACCCATTTAACCCGTATATATACTTGGGTTGGCGGGTTGAATAGATTAAACAGGTTTTGGGTTAACCCGTTTTATATACAAAAGATGGCACATTACACGAGTTAAACACGTTATATGGGTTTGTGGATCAACCCGTTTAACCCCATTCGCTTACTAATCAGGTAATTAACTTTTCACTAGTACTGTATTTAAGCAAATTTTTTATATGTATTCAGGCATTAAATAAAATTTATTCTTTCACTATTATATTTAACTTATAATTTTACGAAAAAGTTTTCGTCCCCGTGATACTCAAGGTTGTGGATTCAATTCCTGACATTTAAGATTGATTGATGTGATGTATATATACAAAGAGATAGATACATGTCATCCAAAAACAAGGACATGTATAACATTGTCTCGGTCGACCTATTTCGGCCCAATATCATAAGACTCCAAAAATTTATGAAAGTACGGATAAGAAAGTAATTTTCTTCATACATAACAAAAAAAGAATTTTGTCAAGCAAGTTGATTATAAAAACTTTATTGAGAATGTGATATGAAAGGAAGCTAACGTAACTATAGCATTTGGCTCCAATTTAAGATTTCGCTTTAGGCTTCGCAACATATAGAGATTCGTATAGCATATAGTATACAAGTTGAATTGAAGTAGTAAGTAGTAATTGGCGGAAATAGCTTAAGGAGTGGGCAGTAGTTTTATTTTTCTATAAAAAGGTTTGGCAACGCAGTTGTGGTTGTAATTATAATGTGTAAAGCTCAAAGCTCCTAAATGCTACTTCATGGAGCTTTGAAAAATGAGTATTCGGAAAAAATAGACAAAGCTACATGTTTCTTGCCAAACGAAAATTAAAATTCACAACGCTCAATGCTCACCGCTCCTAAAAGCTCCTCACCAAACACACCCTAACTCTATGAGTTGTATCATATCGGGTAAACCCTAAAACTACTCAGACTTATCATGAAACGTTTGTTAGATTCATAATTGTGTATTTTTATTAGAGTTGTTATACCATGTTGACGATAAGGTATTTGTGCCAATACTTTAGAAAATAATCCAAGCTCGTGATCAAAATGCAATGACATACACCGATACACACTCTTTGATCATAACTTTAATTGTTGTTTCAGGTGACAAACTGATCATTATCTGAAAAATGAAGAAAACTAATAATTCGACGTTTGACGGTTTACCAGATGAAATGGTTCTCCAAATTTTAATCAAAATATATGATTTGAAAACATTTGTGAACTTGTTTCCAAGCGTTTGTGCCGGATTGTACTTCAAGTTGAGGCCATTCATTTCCTTCACACTACAAAAAAAGTGGCAATAGTACGCACTTTTTTTACACACTTTTGAAAATGTGAACAATTTTAACATGTTGTTCACAACTTTAAATGTGTACAAATTATGCACACTTATAAATGAGAAAAATAATTTAAAGTAGTCTCGGTTAAACTGGATTTCTTGGCTTAAAAGCCCCATGTGTATTAGTATGTAATCCTTCTAGCCTCTTGCTAGTTTTCTAATAAAAGTTTTGCCGTTCAAAAAAAAAGTTCACACTTTGGATAGTAAAGAAAAAATTACACACCTAAAAATGTTGATTAGATAACATTCACGGTTACAAGTGTAGATAAATATTTTCTTTTCTTAACAGATAAAAGTGTGTAAAAAATATGCATAATTTTTTAACACATTTAAATGTAAAAAATATAGTCAGAAGGCAAGTAGATGTTATTTCACATTTTAAAGTGTGGAAAATTATTAAAAAAATATAGAAACAAGTTTACACATACAAAAGTGTGAATTTTTTTTAATTAACACGTGTCACTCTAACAAATTCACCTCTCTCTCTTTCTCTCTCTGTTTGTCTGCGTTAGATATAGGGCAAATTGACTCTTATAGTTTTCTACTTTCAATTTTTTACCATTTTAAGTACTTTAAAATTTTATACTATATGTGGGTCATTGTATTTGAGGGTTTATACCATTTTAAGTACTCTTTTGATATAACACATGCGTTTTTGACTGCTTTCGTGCGTTTCCGCTATTTTCGTCCATTTTCGACCGTTTTCAGCGATTTCGTTTGTTTTCGACCGTTTTCTTCCGTTTTCTTCTGTTTTCAACTGATTTCGTCCGTTTTTGATAGTTTTCGACCATTTACGTTCGTTTTCTGCTGATTTCGTCCGTTTTCGACAGATTTTATCTAATTTCAAACGATTTCGACACTTTTTGACCATTTACGTTCGTTTTCGACCGATTTCGTCTGTTTTCGACCATTTACATTCGTTTGCGACTGATTTCGTTCGTTTTCGACAGTTTTTGACCATTTACGTTCGTTTTCGACTAATTTCGTCTGTTTTTGACCGATTTTGTCCATTTTGGATAGTATTCGATCGTTTTCGTCTCTTTTCGACCGTTTTTGACTCATTTCGTCCATTTTTGAACGTTTTTGTTTGTTTTATCCGTTTTCGATCGTTTTCGACTGCTTTCGATCGTTTTCGGCTGATTTCGTCCGTTTTTAACTGATTTTGACCATCTTCGACCGTTTTACGTCGTTTGCTCTTTATGTTGTGATATCAGCTCACAAGGATTGACACCATTTGGCGATGCCGAAAACAGAAACGGACAAAAATGGTTAAAAAGGACAAAAATGGTCAAAACGAATGATTTTTCAAACGAAAACGGGCAAAATCAGCCGAAAAAGGTCGAAAATGGTTGAAAACAGACGAAATCGGTCAAAAGCTGTCGAAAACGGATGAAAAGGATTGAAAACGAACGAAATCGGTCAAAAACAGACGAAATCAGTCAAAAGCGGTCGAAAACGAACGTAAATGGTCGAAAACTGTCAAAAACGAACGAAATCGGTCAAAAACAGACGAAATCAGTCAAAAGCGGTCGAAAACGAACGTAAATGGTCGAAAACTGTCAAAAACGAACGAAATCGGTCGTAAACGATAAAAAACGACGGAGAACGATCGAAGACGGATGAAATCGGTCAAAAACAGACAAAATCAGTGTAAAGCGGTCAAAAATGAACGTAAATGGTCGAAAACTGTCAAAATCGAGCGAAATCAGGAGAAAACGGTCGAAAACAAACGAAATCGGTGAGAACGGTCGAAAACTCATGTGTCATATCAAAAGAGTACTTAAAATGGAATAAAATCTCAAATTCAGTGACCCACTTATGGTATAAAATTTTAGAGTACTTAAAATAGTAAAAAATTAAAAGTAGGAAACTATAAGAGTCAATTTGCCCTTAGATATAAACTTAATTTTTCCCCAAATCAGGCCTCCCAAAATGACATTAACCCTAATTTGCGATTACTCAGAAATCATCGTGATCGAAGTATATTAATCCTCAACATTTGATGAACAGACATAAATTGGTATGATTTATTACTCTTTCAAGTGATTTTAGGTATGATTGATCAGTGTTTTTAGCTGAATTTTAGTGTTTTCGATCAGTTAATTGATTATACCAATTTCTTAGAACAGTCCATCCATTAATTTTAGGTGTTTTTAGTGATTTTAGGTAACAAATTATCATGATATATTCAATTTATGAACAGTCCATCCATTAATGCATCGTGTATCTGGAATGGCAACATATTCTTTGATTTACTGTGTGTATTGTTCATATACTTTGATGTGCATTGTCACTTAGGGTTAGGGTTAGTGATTTAGGTCAAAATCGTTGATGGCGACTTCGTTAGACGTTGCCGAGGAACCGATACCAACATCGACAGTGTTAATTTCGGTATCGAAAGGTGAAAATTTTAAGTTTAATAACTGTAAGAAGGATGATCTGAATCTAGAGAAGTGTCTCGAGAAAGGTCGGCATGTTACGTGTTCTGTTTTGTTGTTGTAAGTGTATGTCTAATCCTCTATGTGCATTAAGTGTGTGTTATATTATGTGTTTTATGTAGTTAATAGGTGTGAGATGGTGAAATGGATACAATTAGGTTTCACCTTTATGTTGTAAGTGTAACATGGATATAGTTTCATTAGGATAGTTTATGTGGCTTAACTTGTTTTTGATTATTATACAACTCACGGAAAACTACGATGCTCGACAGAAAACGAGAACAAAGATATGCGTATGTGCTGTTTTCACTTTATGTGTTCATGCCTTTTGTCAAAATGCATAGTCTGCCATTGGCCCATTGTATATAAATGTAGTAATTTTAATTGTCAAACGTAGAAGTAAAAGATGTAGTAAAATGGAGATTTTATTAATGATATGTTTGATAAAATGTTAAATTTAGTCATTAGCTGTTATTGATTATATAGAGTAATTGATGACAAAACGAAACAAGGAGCAGTAGTCGCACATCCAGTTGAACTAGAGGAGGTATTTTTTGTTGCTGAGGAACAAGGTCCCGATCTTATGCTTGTTCTAATCACTCGTTTCTACTGGTTTGTTTCTTTAATTTCCCTCTTGATTGAAACTTATATGAGTAGCTGCTGATTTGAACATTATGAGTTTACATGATTGAATTAGCTCACTTAGGCCATTGTATAATGAGAATGATTGTTCCACTCTTTGTTCACAAAAAAGTAATAAAGTATACCTTTGACTTCTCATAGTTTACTCTAATAATTACATGATTTAGGCTCCCAAAAGATGATTTGATTCATGGATGGGCATCGACTTACAACTTGGTAATTGCACGCAGGTGAATTCTGAATCACTACACCTTTGCTTTAGTTATGTTGGTGTTGACTGCAACTAAAACCATCTTTCGACAGGGTGATCTAAAGGAAAAGGCTGATGTGGTGGATGCCCAATATATAACGCATTTTGGTCTAAGCTACCCTTGGTGGGTCAGATCATGTAAGTACTTATATGTATTCATTTCTTAGTTATTTTCCTTTTTACAAGCAAGTAAGCAACTATCAGTTTAAAAAAGACACACCCTCCACATTAAAAAACCCTAATTGATGAACATCTTCTAACAAAGATGACTTTCAAACTCCACAAATAAACAATCTAAATTCCTTCTTCCCTTTTGTTTGAATCATGTTATAACCCCTGAAATTGGGATTAACCCCTAATTTCTAATGACGAACCATAATACAATAATCCCCAAAATCCAAAATCACAATTAACCATATCTTTGTTCGATCCTAATCCTTCTCCGATACGTAATAACGTTCGATCCCTGTGATTGTATCGATGAATTGTATCCTTTAATTGGTTTTATGATTGGTTCGACGTAGTTGCTAAATCTAGGGTTTTGATCTTGATCAATTCTCTTGATTGGAGTGTGTTTTTTATCATGATTGTGAGAAAATGTGGATGTGTCATTTATCAACAAGGAAAATAGAGGAAATCATGTGATAAATGACGTAATGACTACAAGTATTTATATCTAAAAGTTAATGGCTACCTGCATTTAACTTATCAACGCTAGTAGTTTATGGCTCTTGAATTTGGAGAATAATTCAAGTGATACTTGTTCTGCAAATTTAAGTTTAGGTTTTACTATCTTTAAAATTATATAGCGACAAAGTTGAATAAAAACAAGAGAACCCAACTTAAGATACAAGTGGGTGGCAGTGGTAAGAGGGGTTGTGACCATCATCATCAAAGTGTGGGAAGTGACAAGTTCAAACCCTGCTTGCTGCAAAATGCAAACAAACTTGAAGTGACCACGCCAACCTCCTAAACAAACATGGAGGTATTTACCCTGTTTAAGTTTGTGTGACGGGTAGGCTTAAACGCCGTTGATTAGTCGGACAAAAGTTCAGACACGATGGTTAACCCTCCATAAAAAGTAACCAGTTTTGGTCCAATGTCTGTCTTGAGTATCCTTTCATTATTTTAACCCATGTAAAACGTAACCAACTTTCAAAATTTCTGAAAAAAAAGTCAAACTCGTTGAAGTTTTGAATCAAAATAATCTGGTTACCCGGTTAAAAAAGACGATGTGCACCTACATGTTGGTAGTGGTGACCATGTTGACTCTTTTCATAACGTGTCACTGATTCGGCGGCTAAAAACAGTTACCGAAGACAATTTCCCTTTCGTTTCAAAAATACTTGACGGTTACTGATCCGTCCAAACTGCACCTTAAAATACATATATAATAAAATATAAAATATATATAGTAAGAATAGTCTAGAAACGAAGTCAATGATACCGAGAAGTAGTATAGAGTGTTCCCGGGTCGTTTATCCCCAACGAGGCTGGACTGGAGAATCGATACAATCGAAGATTTGAGTTTGAATGAAGGAATTGATTTGAGAGATTGAAAAAGTCAAATTAGATAATAACAAACTAAAACGTTTAAGAAAATCCTAAAAATAACTAATTAAGCTGAAGAACGGACACGAATCCCGAAACAAAGGGTGGGAAAAACCTAAAATCTTTAAAAATAAACCCCTACGAAGAAATTATTTACTACTAAACACCAATATGCTACAGTGGACATAACTACTAAGATATGATCTAAATAGAGTCTAACCGAAAACGGAGTCGTTGACCAAAAAACGAGTCAAGACAAAATCCCGTACCCGGACCGTTCTTTAAAAAAAGAAAAGTTGTAAAAATAACCCTACGAAAATTTTTGTATTTTTACTAAAAAAAAAAAATAAACAAACTATAAGAACAAAATAATTCTTTTGCGTAAAAAAGCACAGAATATTTAATGTTGTAATTAGTTGATATTGAAGATATGAATATTACGCATAAACTTTCTAAACGAAATACACTAAATCATAAAAAACTTAAACTAATTCTAAAATTCTGAATTTTTGTGTTCTAAAAATACTTTACCAGCATAAAGATCCTACGAAAAATAAGAAACAAATGAAAAGCTTGTTAATAAGCTCGAAATAAGCAGTTTTCAGCTTATGAACTTATAAGCCTAAAACCCCCTTTAAGTATGCAAGCCCTTGAAAGTTCTTTAACGAAAAAGACCCAGGTCGTACAAGTGGTAAGTGAATGTTATAAAAAGGGGGTTTTTATCGAGAAGGTGCGAAACGGGTTCGAGTCTGCTCACCCGGACCTCATGTCGTTTACCCATTTTTTTTATTTTTCCTAAAATTCTAGGGTAGAAAATGTAAAAGAGGAAAGTAAATGGGTAAGGCGTGCAAACTTTTTGAAAATTTACACTCCCAGTTGTAAACGAAATACCCCTAAACTGAGGAAAAATACTAAAACTAACCTACGACTTTGCTTTAATTTTTTGGCATTATAAAAAGTGAGAATACTAAACTTTAAAACTCAAAGTTATAGAACAAGCTATTCAAAACAACATTAACAGAAGTGCACATTCAACTTTGAACACTAGAATAAGCTAGAAAATAAGCTTTTTCAAATCGTTACAGAAACAGTATTTTCCAAACTTTTAAAGATTTTGGCTTATTTCAACTTATAACTAATGTGAATGAAAAACAAAAGAAGCTACTTGTAGATTAAGATGTGTGCACGGAGGATATTCTAAACAAAAATTAAAATTCTTTAATAAAAATAACAAGAAAATTGAACTGAAAATATGCTAGTTAGCTTAAAACTGAAATAAGCTTTCTCTAATAAGCTAAACAGCTTAATACTAAACCTTAAAAGCTGAAATTTTGAATATAAGTCTCAGGCATATAGATTTAAAACTTTCCCTATATAAAAGGGTTTTCAAATTTACACTAGAATTAAAAACAAAATAGAAAATAAGCTAGAAATCTAAATGCTGCTATACTATCTTTGTAAGGAAAAATAAGCTAGATGGAAAGTTGATAAAGGAAACTTAAGTGCTTATCTATATTAAGCTACTAGAGTACTATTAACAGGCTCAATTTCAAACTCTAACTACTAACTACTAAAGCTAAAAAGTGGCTAGAAAAGTAATGAGCTACAACAGTTTTAACTGAGTTAAAACTGTTGCATGCTGATGTTCTTGGTAAGTTCTAAGTGCAGGCCTAATCTCCTACTTTAAAACTCATACACTAACTGTCTAAATGTATTTAAACCTACATTAACTAAATTTGATCCCTAGAATGCTAAACATTACTAAACTCTAAAATCACTCAAGCACTTAAACTGCCCTGGTGCTGAGCTCAACTCTCTACACTCTAAAATTGAAATTTCTATAAACTAACTTCTGAAACCTGTTCAACACTTAATGAAATGACTTAACTCATCTTAAAGGAGTTTTTTTACAAGCTGATGTTGACTCTAAAAGTCAAAAATAGCTAAATCCAAACACTACTTAAGTTGGACTATCAAAACTAATTGCACTCAAAATCTAATTTCAAGCTTAAACTTCTAAAACCTTTTATCCACTTCTACTTATACTAAACTAATAAAGCTATTTGAGCTATTAAATCTTTAGCTTATTAAGAAAAATAAGCTAGTTTCTCTACTAGCTTAAACTACCTTGACAGATTTTAAGGGATGTAAACTAAAATGATTATAACTAAAACATCTTAAAGCTAAACATCTATAAACTAACTACTCTAAATGAACAGGATTTAAGCATTAGAATTTAAAAGAAATAAGCAGTTGAATAAGCTATATATGCGTAGATTGAAAATTCAGAAGGGTAAACCTGAGGTTATTGTAGTCTCAGAACCAAAGCCACTCTTGTAGAGTGAGTGGCTTAAATTCATACACCTAATGGCTCCCTAGCCTCTAAACCTTGAGCATTAAAGCTCAATAAGCTTTAAAAAGCTTATTAATCCTTGTTGCTTCAAAATTGAACACAAATGCCTCAAGTGGCCATGATCTTATTGTAACTTGATAAGATTGAGTAAATGAATTGCTTAACACAAAATTTGACTGAATTTGAGCTTATGAACAGTAATAAGATCATAGATCTTATTGATAGCTTAATAGAGTGACAACAGTTTAGAAGTGAAATCAAAACACTAGGAAACTTAACACATATATTAGTAAATGGCTAGACTTTGCCACTTAATAGGTCATGAGCAAAACATCTAATTTAGATATCTCTGAATCATAATAAGATATGCATACAACATTATCTATGGGAAGTGGGTGGGATCACGTTGTTGATGTTATTTTCATTGTGCAATAAGGCTACTAAGACATGGAATAGATCTGCTTGCTGCCTTTTTATGTTTTTGAGAATAGATCATGTTGTTGAGAATACTTTTGTTGTGAATAGATATGCTATAGTGCGGTTTATAGGCTTGATTTGGGTATCATGCATTCAAGTGTGCTTAATATAACGAATTCTGTGTATACTTTTTTTTCATGATTGAAAATGTGGATGTGCATTATCAAATAAGAAAATAAGACTTCATGTAATAAATGACGTAATGACTACAAGTATTTATATCTAAAAGTTTATGGCTATCTGCATTTAACTTAACAACACTAATAGTTTATGGCTCTTGAATTTGGAGAATAATTTAAGTGATACTTGTTCTGCAAATTTGAGTTTAGGTTTTGCTATCTTTATTAATTTTTACAAAAAGTTGAATAAAAAAGTAACCAACTTAATCACCAGGGGTGGCCGAGTTGGTAAAAGGGCTTGTGAGCATCATCACCAAAGTGTGGGAGGTCACAAGTTCAAACCTTACTTGCTGCAAAATGCAAACAAACTTGAAGTGACCACGCCAACCTCCCAAACAAACAGGGAGGTATTTACCCTGTCTAAGTCTGTGTGACGGGTAGGCTTAAACGCTGTTAATTAGTCGGCCAAAAGGTCATACACGATGGTTACCCCTCCATGAAAAGTAACCCGTTTTGGTCCAATGTCTGTCTTAAGTATCAAGTTGAATGCCTACACAAAGCCAAAATATGCAAATTTATACCACCACTTCTCTAATTGTTGACCCGATTTTTATAAAAGATAGGAAAAGTTGCTTAAAACTGTAACCAGCTTTGGTATGCTTTGTGTTTGGGTATCTCACTTTATTTGCACTCTTAAAAGTTCTTATTTAGGGTAACCGTCAAGTATTTTTTGAACGAAATGGAAATTGTCTACGGTAACTGTTTTTAGGCGCCGAATCAGTGACACGTTAGGAAAAAGAGTCAACATGGTCACCACTACCAACATGTAGGTGCACATCATCTTTTTTAACTGAGTAACCAGATTATTTTGATTCAAAACTTTAACGATTTTGACTTTTTTTCAAATTTTTTGAAAGTTGGTTACGTTTTACATGGGTTAAAATAATGTCCTACTCTGTCTTGAATATCTGCACTTACATGTCTTCTACTCCTGAGTCCTGACATATTGTATCAATATCTATAAAGAGCTGGATCAGTATGTACCTTAATGACAGTAGTTTGTATAGTTAAACTTTGCTGATATTCATTTGTCAAGTATCTGTATATCTTGGTTTATAATTGTGTCTTTGTGATGTCTTGTATGTATGTAATCTATATGCGTTACAATGTCTGCAAGACCAGATTTTAGAATCTCTATTAAATGGTGAACGAATGCACCCGTTACACTCTTTTGTTTTTTTGCTACTAATTATTCTCACCACCTGTTCTCTTCTCATGCCATCTGTCCATTCCTAGATTCCCAAATCTCTAGCTGTAGCGATAACTTGGTTTGTTTACATAATTATTTCGGGTCTCATCAGTACCAAACACCAGTAAGTCAAGGAACTCACTTTTTAATGTTATCTTGCAGGTTGATTTGGATATGAGTCAAAGGGTCAAAGGAAATTCTCAAGAATGACGATCATTTGTTTAGTATGAGCAAAAAGAGTATCGAGTAATTGCATAATTATGGCATTTGTTAAGATTTATATTTGGAATTTGTTAACTGTTAATGTAATTTGTTATGATTCTAGTCTCAAGTTGAATCCGGTTTATACGATATAATTGAGTCCTTGGTTATATGTTGAGATTTATATTTGGAATTTGTTTAGTTTTATATAATTTGAAAAATCTGGATATAAAAATCTGGACTTTTCATAATTTGTAAAATCTGGATATTAAAAATCTGGATATTAAATTCTGGATATTAAAATTTTGGATATAATTTGTTTAGCAGTATATAATTTGTCACACTTTCAAGTGTTAACTTCTATAATATACCCGCTCTTTTCCGGTTGGGAGATGATTTGCATAGTCGACAGGTATATTATAGAAGTTAACACTTTCCGGTTGGGAAAGTGTAGACTATGAAAATCATCTCCCAACCGGAAAAGAGCGAGTATATTATAGAAGTTAACACTTGAAAGTGTGACAAATTATATACTGCTAAACAAATTATATCCAGATTTTTAATATCCAGAATTTAATATCCAGAATTTAATATCCAGATTTTTAATATCCAGATTTTACAAATTATGAAAAGTCCATATTTTTATATCCAGATTTTTCAAATTATATAAAACTAAACAAATTCCAAATATAAATCTCAACATATAACCAAGGACTCAATTACATCGTATAAACCAAATTCAACTTGAGACTAGAATCATAACAAATTACATTAACAGTTAACAAATTCCAAATATAAATCTCAACAAATGCCACAATTATGCAATTACTCGATACTCTTTTTGCTCATACTAAACAAATGATCGTCATTCTTGAGAATTTCCTTTGACCCTTTGACTCATATCCAAATCAACCTGCAAGATAACATTAAAAAGTGAATTCCTTGACTTACTGGTGTCTGGTACTGATGAGACCCGGAATAATTATGTAAACAAACCAAGTTATCGCTACAGCTAGAGATTTGGGAATCTACGAATGGACAGATGGCGTGAGAAGAGAACAGGTGGTAAGAATAGTGAGTAGCAAAAAAAAACAAAAGAGTGTAACGGGTGCATTTGTTCACCATTTAATAGAGATTCTAAAATCCGGTCCTGCAGACATTGTAACGCATATAGATTACATACATACAAGACATCACAAAGACACAATTATAAATCAAGATATACAGATACTTGACAAATGAATATCAGCAAAGTTTAACTATACAAACTAATGTCATTAAGGTACATACTGATCCAGATCACACACACACACACACACACAACAATTTATGTCAGGACTCAGAGAAGTAAGACATTAAGTGCAGATATCCAAGACAAGTAGGCTAAAGATTTGATGTTTACCCCATAACTATTTCATCAAGTTGAATGCCCTACACACAAGCCAAATAAACACAAAGATTTTATACCACTACTTCCTTTATTGTTTAGACCCTCTTTTTATAAGAGATAGGAAAAGTTGCTTAAAACTGTAACCAGCTTTGGTATGCTTTCTGTTTGGGTATCTCACTTTATTTGCACTCTTAAAAGATATCTCAATTAGGGTAACATATCAGTATTTTTGGAACGAAAGGGGATAATTGTCCTACATAACTGTTTTTAGGCCCCGGCCGAATATCATTTACTTGCGTTAGGAAAAGAGTCAACATGGTCACCACTACCAACATGTAGGTGCACATCATCTTTTTTAACTGGGTAACCAGATTATTTTGATTCAAAACTTCAACGAGTTTGACCTTTTTTTAGATTTTTTGAAAGTTGGTTACGTTTTACATGGGTTAAAATAATGAAAGGATACTCAAGACAGACATTTGACCAAAACTGGTTACTTTTTATGGAGGGTTAACCATCGTGTATGACCTTTTGCCGACTAATCAACGACGTTTAAGCCTACCAGTCACACAGACTTAGACAGGGTAAATAGCTCCCTGTTTGTTTGGGAGGTTGGCGTGGTCACTTTAAGTTTGTTTGCATTTTGTAGCAAGCAGGGTTTGAACTTGTGACCTCCCACACTTTGGTGATGATGGTCACAAGCCCTTTTATGAGAGGGTAGAAGAATAACACCAACTCGGCCACCCCGTAGAAGTAAAGTTGGATCCTTTTTTTAATCACATTTGTAAAAATTAATAAAGATAAGAAAAAAACCTAAACTCAAATTATGCAGAACAAGTATTCTACTGAATTCTTCGCCCAAATTAAGAGCCATAAACTATTAGTGTTGTCAGTTTAAATGCAATAGCCATATACTTTAGATATAAAAACTGTAGTCATTACGTCATATATCACATTGAAGTCGCTTATTTACTTATTTATAATGCCACATCTACAATACAATCATGAAAAAAAAAAAAACAGTATACGCAGAAATCGTTATATTAAGCACACTTGAATGCATGATACCCAAATCAAGCCTATAAACCGCACTATAGCATATCTATTCACAACAAAAGTATTCTCAACAACATGATCTATTCTCAAAAACATAAAAAGGCACACACACACATCTACCGATGTCTTAGTAGCTCTATGTTGCGACTTTGGTGGAAAATAACAAAGCAATGTGAACACCACCCCACTTCCCATAGATAATGTTGTATGAATATCTTATTATGATTCAGAGATATCTAAATTAGATGTTTTGCTCATGACCTATTAAGTGGCAAAGTCTAGCCATTTACTAATATATGTGTCAATTTAGGCTCAAAGTTTACTCACTCAAACGGGCGAAACTGATAGTTCTTACTTGTTGTAAAAAGGAAAATAACTATAAGAAAGTATACTAGTAAGTACTTACATGAGGCTTGACCCACCAAGGGATAGCCTTAGACCCACAAATGCGTTATATTATTGGGCATCCCCATCACATCGAGCCTTTTCTTTTAGATTGCCTTGTCGAAAGATGGTTTTATCTGCAGTCAACACCAACATAACTAAAGCAAAGGTGTAGTGATTCAGAATTCACCTGTGTGCAATTACCAAGTTGTAAGTCGATGCCCATCCATGAATCAGATCATCTTTTGGGAGCCTAAATCATGTAATTATTAGAGTAAACTATGAGAAGTCAAAGGTATACTTTATTACTTTTTTGTGAACAAAGAGTGGAACAATCTTTCTCATTATACAATGGCCTAAGTGAGCTAAATCAATCATGTAAACTCATAATGTTCAAATCAGCAGCTACTCATATAAGTTTCAATCAAGAGGGAAATTAAAGATACAAACCAGTAGAAATGAGTGATCAGAACAAGCATAAGATCGGGACCTTGTTCCTCAGCAACAAAAAATACCTTCTCTAGTCCAACTGGATGTGCGACTACTGCTCCTTGTTTCGTTTTGTCATCAATCACTCTATATAATCAATAACAGCTAATGACTAAATTTAACATTTTATCAAACATATCAGTAATAAAACTTCCATTTTACTACATCTATTACTTCTACGTTTGACAATTAAAATTACTACATTTATATACAATGGGCCAATGGCAGGCTATGCATTTTGACAAATGCATGAACACATAAAGTGAAAATAGCACATACACATATCTTTGTTCTCGTTTTCTGCAAAGCATCGTAGTTATCCGCGAGTTGTATAATAATCAAAAACAAGTTAAGCCACATAAACTATCCTAATGAAACTATATCCATGTTACACTTACAACATAAAGGTGAAACCTAATTGCATCCATTTCACCATCTCACACCTATTAACTACATAAAACACATAATATAACACACACTCAATGCACATAGAGGATTAGACATACACTTACAGCGACAAAACAAAACACGTAGCATGCCGACCTTTCTCGAGACACTTCTCTAGATTTAGATCATCCTTCTTACAGTTATTAAACGCAACATTTTCACCTTTCGATACCGAAATTAACACTGTCGATGTTGGTATCGATTCCCCGGCAACGTCTAACGAAGTCGCCATCAACGATTTTGACCTAAATCACTAACCCTAACCCTAAGTGACAATGCACATCAATGTATATGAACAATACACACAGTAAATCAAAGAATATGTTGCCATTCCAGATACACGATGCATTAATGGATGGACTGT
Source organism: Tanacetum coccineum (assembly GCA_026074375.1). NCBI lineage: Eukaryota > Viridiplantae > Streptophyta > Magnoliopsida > Asterales > Asteraceae > Tanacetum > Tanacetum coccineum. The sequence goes on from BQNB010040796.1 coordinate 40,999, forward strand.
TCATAAATCAAATATATCATGATAATTTGTTACCCACAATCACTAAAAACACTTAAAAAAATTAATGGATGGATTGTTCAAAGAAATTGGTACAATCAATTAACAGATCGAAAAATTCAGCTAAAAAGACAATGCACATCAATGTATATGAACAATACACACAGTAAATCAAAGAATATGTTGCCATTCCAGATACACGATGCATTAATGGATGGATTGTTCATAAATCAAATATATCATGATAATTTGTTACCCACAATCACTAAAAACACCTAAAAAAATTAATGGATGGATTGTTCAAAGAAATTGGTACAATCAATTAACAGATCGAAAAATTAAGCTAAAAACACTGATCAATCATACCTAAAATCACTTGAAAGAGTAATAAACCATACCAATTTAGGTCTGTTCATCAAATGTTAAGGATTAACATACTTCGATCGCAACGATTTCTGAGTAATCGCAAATTAGGGTTAATGTCATTTTGTGAGAGAGAGAGAGAGAGAGAGAGAGAGAGAGAGGTGTTAATTAAAAAAAATTCACACTTTTGTATGTGTAAACTTGTTTCTATATATTTTTTTAATAATTTTGCACACTTTAAAATGTGAAATAACGTCTACTTGCCTTCTGACTATATTTTTTACATTTAAATGTGTTAAAAAATTCTGCATAATTTTTACACACTTTTATGTGTCAAGAAAAGAAAATATTTATCCATACTTGTAACCGTGAAAGTGTGAACTTTAAATTCTGCATAATTTTTACACACTTGTAATTTTTTCTTTACTATCGAAAGTGTGAACTTTAAATTATTTTTCTCATTTATAAGTGTGTATAATTTGTACACATCTAAAGTTGTGAACAACATGTCAAAATTGTTTACATTTTCACAAGTGTGTAAAAAAAAGTGTGTACTATTGCCAATTTTTTTTTAGTGTACATTAATGAATTCAATATATGTTGTCCCTAAAGGTCCACATTAAAGAGTGTTATCATGGGATTATAAAATGGATTAGTTATCAAGAAATATATAGAAGATGGAGGAGCGCCAAATACCTCTGAATACCATTCTCCAAAGTTACCGTCCTTAGTAGTAGTAAATTGCTGTTTGTTTATTAAGAGGCTCTGAATCTGAATCTGATTCGCACATCTGAATCTAAATCTGATGCGCAAATGTCTGAATCTGAATGGAATGATATTGTTTGTTTTTTACTTTTTAAATGTCTGAACGATAAAAGTACAAATCAATTTATTCTTAAAATCAGTTTTATTCTTACGAAACATAAACATGTTTAAAAATTATGTATAACATTTTAGTCATAAAATTAACATAGTTGTGCTACGTGAGAATAAAATGTCTTAAAAAACATTTAAAATTGTGTGTCGCAATTTATTCTCACAAAGTAGTTATATATTGTATTCCAATGTGGTTAAACATCTTCATCATTTTGCAAATTGTTGCTATCATTAACTTTACAATCATAAGATTGCGAAAATAATATTTCGTAGTATACTTAGCATTGTCAAGTGAGAATTAAAATACTTTTTAGTGAAAAAAATTAAGCTCACGTGTAAATTACACAACCACAATTTAATTTCACAAACTAGTTACATATTACTATTGTTAGAAAGCATCATCATCATTAGTATTTTGAACATTAGTTATTTAATAAAAAATGATTAATTCTTTTTAATGTAGTGTCAATATTAAAAGAGTAAAAAAATATCTCACAAAACAAAAAGAGAAAAAACAAAAAAAAATAAACTAAAGAAAAAAAAAGTGAAGAGTAAAAAAATATCTCACAAAACAAAGAGAGAAAAAACAAAAAAAAAATTAAAGAAAAAAAAACAAAAAAAAGTAAAGAGTGAAGAGGCATTAAAAGGGATCAAGACCCCCCGTCCATATCTAGTTGGTTAAGATGTTTCAGCCTCTGACCGCGTCTGAACGAAAGAAAAAAAACAAACGCACTTAATGAGCCAAATGTCTGAGCGCGTCTTGTGGAAACCGTAGAGGGGGGGGGGGGGGGGTGAATACGTTTCCATTTAAAAACTTTAAATCTTTAGTATCAAATCGCCAATCAAGTTAGATGTAATATGAGAAGTGTCGATAATAGGTTTTACAACAACTAGCACATATCTTAATAATACAAACTCAACCACAATATTAACTACGAAGTAGTACACAACCTTAACTAACAATATATACACAACCATTCACACAATCATAAGCACAATGCAAATATAAAAGTAAAGCGGTAAATGTAAAAAAATAAGTAAAGCGAAAGGTAAAAGAAATTGCAAACCGACACGGTGATTTATAGTGGTTCGGTCACGAAACTCCTCTTCGCCCTACTCCACCCCCCGAGTATTCAACTCGAGAGTTAATTCACTAATCAACAAGCTCCCTTTCGGCGGAGAAAACCTTATACCATTGTTTACATTATTTTCCGACACTAAGCTAGATGTCGAGTTCTTCTTCGGGTACAACCAAACCCGTTATGTTTTATGGCCCAACATAACAAACCTTGTGTTTTATGGCCTAAACACCTAAACCGCGTCGCTTACATTATTTTCCGACACTAAGCTTGATGTCGAGTCATAATCTTAGCTAGAACCAATCTACCACTTCACCAATGTATTTTAAGGCCTAAAATACTAACCAACCCACAATCAACCTATCCAAATATATACATCATTTGGATCTACACACTACTAAATATTGGAAGACATAAACTCGATTTATATGTAACAAATGTTACAAATGGACTAACTAGACTACATAACTTCGGATCTTGAAGATGACCGAAGTTCTTCTCTTGCACTTGAGGAAAGAAAGAAAGGATAGAAGATTTGATCACATTTAAACAAGAGTAACCAAGTTGAATGATCAAAGATTTAGAGAGATTTAGTGAGATCTAGAGAGAGAAAGAACTGAAAGAAAATCGTGCAAAAGGGTTATGAAATCAGTTGGAGATGACCCACTATTTATAGGAGCAGAAAGCTGACAGTCTGGCAACGGCGGTCCCGGCGGCCCCAGATATATTAGGGGGCCGCCGACCCTATAAGGGGGCCGCCACTAGACTACGCTCCACTTTTTTTTGTGGGGAATGTTGTATCTGGTATAAAAGCTTTCATTTTGGGGGGAAAACCAGATTTCAAATTTTATATTTAAATAAAACATTTCTTTTATTAAAAAGTATTTTGTGTTTATTTATTTTTGTGAAAAATACTTTTGTAGAAATGTAATGGTTAAGAAAAAAAGTATTTTTCTTTGATCATCCTACAAGTTTAATTTGTTTGTACATACCTTACGTGATTTACGTCGGGTGCAAACAAATGTCGGTGTTGATGCAGACTTGAGACATCGAGTGTTGTTGATGCATGTATGCATTGATGATTTGTGATTACGAGTAACTTGCGTACTTTACGTTATGTATTACAAGTTACATGTTTGTCATCACCAAAACATAAAGAGATCGTATAGATTAAATATCATAATATTTGCACTAACACGTCTGAATGAGTCAGATCAAGAGGTTGTTAAGAGGCTCTTTTTGAAAAACAAACACCACCCAAGACCTAGACCAATCTCCTTCTTTATAAAGTTGTTTGTCTTTTAAATTTGATTAGGGTTAGATGGCGATTGATCACGGCGGCGCACCAAAAAAAATCCACAAATTAGCAATCTAATTCCGTTCTATTCATAGTGTTTGACACCGCTATAACCCCTGAAATTGTGATTAATCTTTGATTAATCTCATATCGAGCGCGTTAGGCGATTGTCTCATCTGTGGATCTAAGGGTTTTATCTTGTTATCTCTCTCACTAATATAATCCATTTCCGTTTTCAATTTTCCTGCGCCATCTTCATTTTCGTGATCTGGTATTTTATGCTTTTGGTTTCGATTTCATTTTCGTTGAGCTGTCTTCAATCCAAAGTAATTTTGTTAAACCTATTGCTGGTTCATTATTTCAATGGGGAGATTTAACACCAAGGAGGATGATGTCGCTAGGATCTCCACTTCGGTATATGTTACGAATTTCCCAGATACGGTAATTGCTAAGAAATTATCCATTGTCTGTAATCAGTACGGACACGTGGTAGACTCCTTTATTCCTAATAAAAGATCCAAGAATGGTAAAAGATTCGGGTTCGTTAGATTTATCAATGTTTATAATGTGGAAAGGTTGGTAAACAATCTATGTACTGTTTGGATAGATCGTCATAAACTCCACGCTAATATTGCCCGATTCCAAAGACCTGCTGTTAAGAAATTAGGGGATGGAGAGAAAAAAATCTTTGTTATTCAGGAAGCCAAAGTAAGACTCAAAACCGAATGGAAACAGGGTTAGGGAATTCTATTATAGGCAGTTTGAAGAAAGGTAATCGTGCGTTTGGTTGAAACTGAGGGGGTTAATGAATCGAAGCTTCGATTGTATTGGGTGATGAATGTGTAAATGACAATAAGATATCTTACGGCCTGTTTGGCAGGGTAAAAGAAATGGCTTCGCTCGCTAACATAAAGATAGCATTGGGTAATGAGGGTTTTGAAGACATCACGATTAAGTATATGGGGGAGTTATGGATTTTGATAGAATTTATGTCTGATGAATCGAAAAATAAGTTCAAAGATAATGTAAGTGTTGTGTCATGGTTTTCTCAAATTATTGAAGCTTCATCAGATTTCGAGATTGAAGGAAGAATTGCGTGGGTGGAGGTGGAAGGTGTACCTTTCAAGCTGTGGTCGGGGAATACTTTTTCCCGTATTGCGAACAAGTGGGGGAAGCTTTTGGATGTGGATGATCAAGAGGAGACGTGTTTCCACTCTAAACGGCTATGCATTCACATGAAGTCAGGTAAAAGCATAACTGAAGAGTTTAAAATAATCTATCGTGGTAAGACATATTGGATTAGAGCAAATGAAACACCGGGTTGGGTCCCTGATTTTACCGAGGAGATTGGTGACGAAGATGAAATCAAATCTAATGGAAAGGGATGAGGATATTCAGAAATTTGGTAATATAAATGAAAATAGTGATAGCGAGGAGGTACCTGATACTTTGTTTGAGGACGGAGAATTGGTGAATAAACCTGATGTGGGAGGTTTGTTTGAAAAAAAGGGGGACAATTCAGAAGATCCATTTAACTTATATTCTCTTCTTAACCGTAAAAATCCTATAGAAAAGAATGTACAGGAATCGGAAGATAGTTTGGAACATCCACCTGGATTTACTCCTGTTGATGGGATCAAGGAGAAGATGGATTCTGATGTAGTAGATAAAGTTCAAAATTGTCATGAGTTGAAAACAGGTAACATGGAGGAAAACAATGACGCTTTCAGTGAATGTCGGGCTTATGATAATTTGAAAGGTAATGGTAATGAATCATCTTCATCAGGACATTTCAAAAAATCAGAAATCCCTCGAACCGGTGGTTCAATTATTGGATTGTTAGAAGAGGTGGTTCAAGTGGGTCAGGTGATGGGGTATAAAATGGAAGGTTGCATATCCAATCTGGGCGAGATCATAGGATCACAAGGAGTGGAGGGGGTTTTTAGATGAATTTTTTGTCTATAAACATCCAAGGCCTCGCCCAAAAGGCCAAAAAAGATTGGGTTAAGGAGCTTTGTATTAAGAATAAGGTTAACTACTTGGCAATTCAAGAAACAAAGATGGAAAATATGGAGAATCTATGTGTAAGGCAATGCTGGGGTAATTTGGGTTTTGATCATGTTCATAGTGATGCGGTTGGGAACTCGGGTGGCATTCTTTGTGTTTGGGACCCCAATTCTTTTAGCAAGAATAGTGTTACTGTCTCTGATTACTTTGTTATGTGTCGGGGACATTGGCGCTTGACGGATCAGAAGATGATGATAATTGCAGTATATGCCCCTCAGGAGAGCAAGGAAAAACAAAATCTTTGGGAGTACTTACATCAGGAGATTGCGAGATGGAAAGGGGAAGTTATAGTTATGGGTGACTTCAATGAGGTTCGGTTTAAATCGGATAGATATGGTTCGCATTTTAACTCGTATGGTGCTCAAAGATTCAATTCGTTTATTTCGGATGCGGGGTTAGTCGAAGTTGCTCTAGGTGGTAGTCATTTCACTTGGTGCCACAAGTCCGCTACTAAAATGAGCAAGTTAGATAGATTCTTGGT
>BQNB010040797.1:0-47156 GCA_026074375.1 Tanacetum coccineum
CAAACACAAGTCACTATTCACCCATCGTCCCTAGTTTACCCACAGTTAAAAACAAGGGGCAAATGGATATTGAAGGTGCGATTGGTCAATTCAAGTGGTAAACAACATAAAGGCAAGGTTAAATTAGTCTAATCAAGTGATCTCATTAGCTCTCTCAAAGCTCAAGCCACGTAAGCTATGGAGAAAGCACAAGGTTATGTGGGTTTTTACACTATAATCACTCATAAAACAAGCACAAGCTGTCATATCAAGGAGTGACAGCTTGGCAATCCGTGTGAGCTCATTAATGATCTAACGGCTCATGATCTACATCAAATGATTGATTGATTGGACGGCAATGATTAGAAGAGGCTTGGACAGCAAGGCATGACCTAGAAGCTTCTCTACAGCCTATAAAAAGGCCTCACTATCACACACTCACAGACGTAGAAAGTAGCTTAAGATTTAGTTTTTAGCTTAATTTTACTTTTTAGCTTAATTTTACTTTGAACCTTGTAATTTACTTTTTAAGAATTGTAACCAAGTTTTATATTAATGATAATTCAGTTTTTTTTAATCTCTCATAAGCTCTTTGTTTTCATAAGCTCTTATTTTCCTTAAGTTGTTAAAGCTAAAAGCTCAATAAGCTCTCATAAACTCTTATTAGTCTCTAAGCTAATAATTGAGCTCAATAAGCCTTAATCTTACTTAAAACCTGTAAAGTTAGCTTAAAAGTCTTATTAACCTTTGCATAATGGATTTAAGCTAATGGAAGGGGGATTTAAAAGGGAAGGATCCCTAAGGACTTTTACCCTAGCTTATTCATAAGCTAGGGAGCTGGTAGCAAAGCTCTAAGAGCAGTCATAGCCTTTTTGAGCTAGGCTTTTTGTAAGTTTTCTTTTAAATTCCTTTTGTCTTTAATTTCTAGTCTAAATAGTAGATTAATGGCTTATTATTTAAGATTTACTTATTTGTTATTTCTAGTTGCTTATTAGTGCTTATTTGCCTCAATTCTAGCTTATTTAGTGAGTTTTATAATCTGTTTTAGCTGATTATATTTTAGATCTTAGAGTTTTTCAATTCTGTCATAAAAATTTATAAAATCCAAAAATATAGTAGTATTGGTTGTAGATTTTAGATCTTAGCTTAATTAGTAGTTAAATCATGTTAAATAAGTTAGTTATAAGCTAAATATAATCTGGTACTTTAGTTTTAATCATTAAATTTTATTTTAGAAGCTTTTTCAATTATGTCAAAAACTTGAAAGGAGTGTTTGGTTTAAGAGATTTTGACCTTAAAAAGTCAAAAGTAATTGGGCATTTTGTTTGAGTTAGCTTATGTTTCATTTATAATCAGTAGTAAAAGAGTTTTTAAAAGCTTAGGTTGCAAAATTCAAAAAGTTATGGTCTATTTTGCTTGCTTCTGCACCAGGGCATTTCACCCTTACTTTTTGTTTGTGAAAATTAGATCTAAGACTCTTAGGGCTTAGATTTTGCTTGCATTGTGTTGTTGCACTCTAAAAGAGTGTGTCCAAGTGCAGGATTACCCTTTAGGTAACCTGCACTATTAGTTTTGTGCTTATGCAAAGTGCACCAGCAGGAACAACTTAGTTCCTGCTGTCACTTTTGGCTTTCATTTGAGCTAAGTAATTAGAGGATTTAGGTTTTAAATTTTTAATAAGATATAGTTAAATATAGATTAGAGCTTAATTTTCATTTCCAAGTAGGTTTACTATAGTATAATTTAAATTAAAAGTCATTAAAAAACCTGAAAAGCCAAAAACAGTAGGTAGTAAATTTAGTTTCTTTAAATTTGATTTCTAGCTTATAAGTGTAAGTTTTATGATTAGTAATTGTGGCTTATAAGTTGGTTTTTTTCAAGTTTGCAAAAGCTCATTTGCTGTCTTTGCTATTTGAGCAATTTAGCTTATTTTGATTTTAAGCCTTTTTCCTTATTTCCTGACTTTGCTTTTTTTATCATCACTTTTTGTTGCTTAAATGAATTTTCAGCTCTTTTCTCTTTTCATAATAAGCTCATGCACATCATAAGCTTTCCAAATCTTCTTTTGCTTTCAAGTTTGAGCTTATTTTGAGCTTTTTACAAGCTTTTTAGTAAAACCAAAGGCAAACACATCCTTCCTGAGGTTAGCTTATTGATAAGCTCTTATAGAGCTTATTAGTGGTTTTAAGCTCATATAGCTTTTGTTAAATTTGTTCTTGCCAGCTTATTCTCCAACTTTGCTCTTTTAAGTTTTTCCTAAAAAGCAATTTTTAGTTCACCTTGTTTTTAAGGCCTTAAATGGCCTAAGGGTGTAAACGGGCTAGGCCTCAGGGTATGTTTTGTAATTCTTTCATTTGTAGGTTAACTCAGTTAGTTCCCCGTTTGTCCCTTTGTTTTCACTGTTAGTCCTTTAAGGCTTTTCATAGTTACATTTGATCCTTCATCATATGTGTATTTGCACAGTTATCCTTTCATAAGGACCTTGCATAATTAGTTTAATTAAAGTTTAATAAAAAAGTAAAAATTAGGGCTTTTAATTTTCTGCACTTTTTCTTTTTCTAGTGTAATTTTTATAAAAATTTTAGGATTTTATTTTTAATAGTTTTTATTATTTTTAAAGTTTTTAAATCTTAGAAAAATCATATCTTTAAATCTATAAAGCCAAAAATAGTAATTCTTTTTTCTAAAATTTTCCTTTTCTTTGTTTTATCTAGGAAAAATATAAATTCAATTTATTTTCTATTTTTCTAGGATTTAATTAGAATTAAATAGTTTTTAATTGATAGAAAATTCAAAAATAATCAAAAAAATATTTTTTCTTTTTCCAAAAACTTTCTTTTGTCTTATTCTAGGTTTAGAAAATTAGTTTGCATTTTTAGATTGACTTGCTTATTTGTCGCGTTTTATTTGTTTCCCGTTTTTCCTTTTTAAGTGCTTAATTATTTTTAATTGTTCAATTTTAATTGTTGTTTTTTATTTAGTAGTGATAGCTTATCAAAAATATCTTTGCTTCATTCAAATCATAATCCGAACTAAAACGTGGTTTCAATTTCACTAGTCGTTGGGGAAACGACCCGGGTGATCATTCTTACCCGGTTTAAATATACGTATTATATATTATATTATATATATATTTTTGAGAGTGAAATTTCCTTAGGGAATTTTCTTAATTGCTCTTAAGGTTATATTAGTATATATATTTTATAGTGTATTAAAAACTAGCAATCACTGCTCCTTAAGATATTTCAATGTGCTTGAAATCTTTCCAAGAAGGAGGGAGTTTGTCAATGATACAAGAGACCTGAATGGCCTCATCCATGTTCATCTTATGTTGTGTAAACCTTCCAAGTATACCAAGAAGTTTATTGTATTGTTACATAACTGGTCTTGAATCAGTCATTTTGTAATTGGTGAAATTACTAACAATGAACTTCTTACTTGATGCATCCTCAGCCATATATTTGGCCTTCAAGGAATCCTAACTCGCTTGTTCTTGGTCCTTTATATATATAGATAAATATAAATATATAACAAGGATCAAAATTCGCAAAATCAATGAAACCGGAAGTAGTATAGAGTGTTTCCGGGTCGTTATGTCCCAACGAGGCTTGAATGGAAAATCGAATGACGAGTTGATAATCGATGTTTGAATATGACAGGGATATGATTGGGCACTAAACCTAATAAGCAAATGCACGAAAAGATAAGCAAGAAAAATAAGCTAGAGCATGCATAAAGGCTAGGAATGGTAAAAACACTAAAAACTTTTATACTAAGGCACAAATAAGCTCAAATAAGCTTAAGACAAACCCAATAAGCTAGACTAACTCTAAATAAGCAGATTCAACAAGCAATTAAGCTAAATTAAGCAAGAGAAACTCAGCAGTACTAACAACAGTACTAACAGTATTAACTATCAGTACTAACTTGGAGTTAGTACTGCTAGCTTTGAGTTAGTACTGTTAGCTTTGAGTTAGTACTGCTAGCCTTAACAAAACACAATGAAACAAGAAATAAGCAAATAAGCTAAAACAGATATTTAACTAACCCTACTAAGCACTCAGGCATAAGAATACGCAACCTGAATAAGCTAAAATGGCAATTAAGCTAAAAACTAAAAACTGATAAGCTATTGAATTTGCTTTGAAAAGGCAAATAAGCTTAAATAAGCTTACTCCTAAAGACAGTAAACGAAAATGGTTTAATCTACTCTAAAAAGCTAAGGAAATCTTAAATAAGCAGAAATAATAAGCTGATAAGCTAAAATGAACTAACAGTACTAACAGTTTTAACTAACAGTACTAACTTGGAGTTAGTACTGCTAGCTTTGAGTTAGTACTGCTAGCTTTAAAAATCCCAAAAATAGAACCAACAGTACTAACTATGGGTTAGTACTGCTTGTTCCAAACACCCCTTAAAGTTTTCAAAAATCATTTTTCTTTTTATTTTAAACTGATTTGGTCCTAAATTGTTAAAAACAGATTATCAAGTAACAAAATAAGACACTTATAAGCAGACTTCAATCAAGAATAAGCACTTAAATAAGCTGAATCAGTCTAACAGTATTAACTAAACACACTACCAGTACTAACTAAGAAAGTGACACAAACTATCTTTAAACTAACAACTAAGCAAGATAAGCACTAAACATCATGATAAAGCATAAATAAACAAATATAAGTAACAAATAAGCACTAATAAGCAGTTCTACAGTAAATAAGCAAAAGAAAAAGAGAGACTTACAACTCCCTTGCTCAAAACAGGGTTAAACAACGAGTCTACAAGCTCTAGCTTGTATAAAACAAGCTAGTGAGAGTCCATAAGCCCATCCAGAACTGGCTTATCATCCATAAGCTGTGGTATATTTGAGTGTGGAATTTTTTGTGACTTTACTTAACTTCTTAGTATTTGAGTTAAAACAAATGACTTATATGATTTTATAAGACTTAAAACATATTAAGTTAAGCTGTTAACAAAGGAAGTACAGAGATTCAAGAATTGACTTAAAAACTCCAAATTTGCATTAAGACGAAAATTAAAGTTACAAGACTTGGAAGAGTAAAATTGCATAAAAATAAGCTAGAATTTAACTAAAAACTAGATGTTAAGTGATTAAATTAAAATTCAATAAACTAAGCTGTTTAAAAACTAAAAATAAGCTAAGTTATATTAAAAATTAAGCTAAGATAATCTACGATGCCTCCAAGGCTTACAAAAGGCTCTATTTATAGCCGAAGCTTTCTCTTCTTGGGTCTTCCAACTGTGCTTCTTTTGTGAGAGCTTCACTAGGTGTTTTTGTTGTGTGAGGGACTTGATAAAAGTAATCTCAGCCATTCAATCTTCTTGTGCTTCTTTTTGAGTCAATCTAGCCATCGAAATTACTTGGAAATGGTGAGGGATTGCCAACATGGCAATTATAAAGCTGGGGGGAGATAGTGGAGGAGGGGGAAGTGTTTTATCCAGGGTGTTGAAGGGTTGCAGGGTAAAAGAAGGTGAGGACACCCGTGAGTTGTATCTGGGGTTTTGTTGGGCGGGAAAAAGTGGTTTTGGGTAAGTTGGCAGCTTTGGCCCCTCATCTCTTATAACTTCATTGTAAACTTTGCCCTTTTATGATACAACTTTAGGGGTTTGGCAGAACTGGCCCCTAAAGTTATACTTCACCCGGTATGCAATTTCAGCCCTTGTAATACAACTTGAGGTTTGGCAATTTTAGTCCCTCAAGTTGTATTTTCTTCATTTGACTTCAGACTTTTTTGGGGTTGACTTTCCTGTTGACTTTTTGACTTTGACTGACTTTGGCTTCGATTTGTCTTTGTCTTTTCCATCCCGTGCTTGGTTTTGTTGTTTGGCTTTCTTTTTGTCCTTTGTGTGATATCCGTTTCCTGCACAATACAAATGCAAAACATACAAATACAATGTATTTTTTGTACGATTTTAGTCATTTAAGTCCGTTTTTAATGGAAAATGGTATGTGTAATTAAGCACATACCAAATCCCATAGTTCTTTGGAAGATTCAACATTCCGGTAAATATCAAATAAAGAATCAGACATACCATTAAGGATTAAACCTCTGCAGACATAGCCATCATTGTCCCACTTGGCCTTTTTCCTGATTTGTTCCACGGTTGCATCATCACCACCATCTTCAGGAATAAGAGTAGTCAACACATACACCACACTCATGCTGGAAAGCAAGAAGTGCATCTTCTTCTGCCATCTTCTAAAGTCCACCCTTCAACTTTCAAGCTTTGTCAAGATTTCAGAAGCAGCACATACACCATACTCATAGCAGCAACATCCATTGATTATCACAAAATAATCTTCTTTGATTGTTGGCTGTTGTGTGTCTAAATCAGGGTGAAGATAATCAATAGCTTAGCTAATTACCAAAGATGGTTACCGGATATCACTTGAAGTCGTGTAATCACTTTCCAAAGAAGATTATTCGACCCTATGCTTGGGTATCACAAATACCTCCTTGGGATAAAACCAAGTGTTTGTTCTTGTTTTAGGCACATATTAAGAACCATGCGTTTCTATGTGTTTTTGTTTTCTATGTGTTTTTCCATGCAATTGTGATCCTATTTATAGGGGATTTACTCAAAACCTATTCATGGAATTAATGAGAGATTAATGTCCAATTAATCTCTTCCATAATTATCCTTCATAATTTAGAAATTAGTGATTACATGACTAAATTAAATATATAGTCATTAATGCAGTTAAATCTGTCACTTAAATACGCAAAAGTTGTTACAAAACATTTAATGTAGTCAAACCTGCCACTTAAATGTTTGTAACCACCCATTTAATTCTAACCACTAATAGTGTCAGGGAAAATCAGTGACTTAATGGGTGTACACTTTGTACCTCCAAACCCATTTCCAAGTATGATCCGATTCCTACAATTGCACTAAATTTCTAACAGTTTGCCCCAAATATTTTATGTTTCCCAAAATATCCTGGGCGACTAAAAATATGCTGGGTGACTAAAAATTCTTGGGAGACTTTCTAAAAAATTAACAAGTGTCCATTTACAAGTACACTTTGTGTAAGGTGCTATAGTAAGGATGTCTTTGGGCGACCAATGTTTTTTATACTCGAGGCGACTTGTAATTTGTATTTTGTACAAAAAAGTCAAACATACACCTTTAGGAGACCGACGTATTGTATTTATGTTTTTGGGCGACCGGTAGTTAAAAAGTACAAATTTAATATTATTTTTTTCCTAAATACCCATGCAACTAACCTTGGTTAACAATTCAAACACAGATCTAAGTAAACACAAATCACAAAAACACCTAAATATTCAAGCAAATACCCATATAGATTTAATCGCTTAGAACCCTAAAAATCTTAAAACAAAAATCACACAAATAAAACACAAATCCAACATCAAAACCCCATTATCATCACCATGATAAACAAACCCTGACCACTCTTCTTATTCTCTATCAGAATTAGATCAATTGTTCCTCGTATTGCAAAGTCTATTATTTTTTATTATCTCTCAACTTAGGTTCTAATTACTTAAATCCACCCTTTTTTGTTTATATATTTAGTTTTTTTAATGTATCTAGTTGATAAGCATTAGGGACCTGACCATTGAGTTATGTGGGTTTACTTATTATATAGATAGATTTGAAATGTATAAAGTGTATTTGTTTAGACTTATTTGTTAGCTTATAAGATTATTTAATTTCGGCTGATATTTAATGAGTGGAAATTTCTTTGGCTGATTTTGTGACTTTGTATAGCCTTGTTATATCATAATAAACATAAATACTCCAGAAAGTTTGAAGGTAGAGACTTTAACAGGTCATAGTATTAATGAATTCGTTATTTTAGATGATATTTGATATCGAAATTGGTGGTGGAAGTGTAGTAAACTGTATGGTAACCTTTGATACATCCATAGGATGTGGTAGCTTAATCTTATACCTTTGTGTACACTTTGCTGCAAATTTGATGTAGAGGAACATAAACTTTAATGATGGATTGTAAGCAGAGGAACATAAACTTTAATCTATATTTATATTATTCTGCAAATTTGATGCAAGTTATTATGAGCTAGAAAGCATGGTAAGATACTTTTTCCAGGTCTTCACTAAGAAATATGGAGTAAGGAATAAAAGGGAACTTGTTTTGTTTTTGAGTAAACCGGGTTGAGTAGTTGTTATGTTTGAAGACTGAAGTAAAAAGAAGTATATCAGATTTTATTGTTGTTGTTCTATTTGACGATGGAAGTAAAAAGAAGTATATCAGATTTTATATATAAGTTTTATGTTTAAATATTATAAAGCTTAAGTTGTATAAGTTATGGTTTAAATGAAATAAAAGCATGTTAACCAAAACTTTGTTAGCTAGCTAGTTATGATATATCCTTTTTTCCCCCAAACTGATTTCCCCCCTAATTTTTGTTTGAAAAAACCCTAAATAAGCCCAAATTAAGCTCTAGTTTTCAAAAATAAGTAGCTTAATCGATTCAGGATCATAGATTACATAGTTTAATCAGTCAAATTTATGATTTTTGAAGATTTTTTTTCTAAATTTAGGCTTAAATCCTAGAAATTGCTTATTCTAATGACGAAAATGAAAAAGTCTAATAATAGATCGAATAAATGGAATGTTAAGCTTCCGGTTAGGTATAAAGATAATTTAATGAGCAATTTAAGTCAAAAGGGGCTAATTCTGAATCATATAAGGATTTAGATGAAATTAGGGTTAATGATGATGATAATCATAGCAGTAATGATGAATTAGGGGTGGATATTATGGGGATGAGTATGGATAAGTGTGATTTGAATAGTAATAGTGTTAGGAGTACTAAGAATGATAAGTATGATAAGGTTGGGAATAATGGTACATAGTCAGTTTTAAGTAATAAGGAGTGTTTGGATGAAGGTGTCAAGGGAGTAGAGAGGATTGTAACAGGTTTATTCGGGTATAAATAGTGTTAGTAATGATGAAAGTGAGTTGAATGTGGCTGATGGAGAGAAGGAAAATAAGGATGATAGTGATAAGATGCAGGTTGATCATAAGCAGGCCTATGTTGAGGATAGAAATGAGAATAAGAATAGGATGAGGAATAATAACAATGTTAAGTCATATGCTAATGCTACTAGGGATAATATGCCTCAAGAGATCAATAAGTTGAGAAATATTCCCATTGGCCTGAATGAATTGGGGGAAGAAGTGGTAGTTTTTGATGAGGAATTGGTCAAACTAAGCAGTAAGAAATAGGAATTAACCTTGTATGGTTAATGTGTTGGGCATAACATGAGTATGCCTATGCTGAACTACCATCTTAGAAGAATGTGGTCTAGATATAGATTTAAGGAGATAATTTATAATGGGAATGGTAGGTGGTTGTTTAAATTTAATAAGGAGAAGAGTTTTGATGAGGAATTTACAAGATTAACAAAACAGAAAAACCATATTAGTAAGTCTAATGTGATTGGGGAATGTAGTAATAAGTTTTCTGTGTTAAATGGGATTAGTGATGATGATCTACAGGAATTAATTATGTTAAAAGATAAGATGTTGGTTAATAAATACTTGAACCTGAAGTTACAGTCTGGCCTAGATGAAATGAAAAATTAGACTGATGAAATGAAAAATTAGACTGATGAAATGAGAAATTATTTTTAAAAAAGCATGGGAGGCTAATAGAGAGAAAGAAAGAAATGAAATGTTTGATGTTATAGAGGGAATAGTGGAGGATGTTTGGGAAGATGAATCTATAGCTGTTAAGAATATTACAGCTAATGTGATGAATGGGGAGTGTAGTTCTATATTAAACTAGCTTGTCTGTTTTCCAAAGATTTTCATGGATTATATTATAAAATTAGAATTTGAAATATTAGGAGTATGAATCAAGATAAAAAACAAAAAGAACTTAAGAAGTTTATTTATGATGAGAAGTTACAAGTCTTTTCAGTAATAGAGACCCATGTTAAGGCTGCTAAGCTGGACAAAGTTTGTTCTAAGATCTATGGTCAATGGGATTGGGTGTCCAATATGAAATATTGTGTTAATGGATGTATAATTGTAGTAGGATGACATTGTAGTAGAATTGTAGTAAGATAGAGTAACTTGAATTGATCAAGTTTCTGGAAAGGTTTAACATGTTACAGAATTACAGTATATATATGTGGGTCATGGGTAGAAAGGAATAAAAGGGAACTTGTTTTGTTTTCGAGTAAATTAGTTACAACAAGAACTTGTATTTTTTTAAAGAAAACTAGTTGGGTAGTTTTTGTGTTTGACGACGGAATTAAAAAGAAGTATATCAGATTTTATTGTTGTTGTTCTGTTTGACGATGGAAGTAAAAAGAAGTATATCATATTTTATATATAAGTTTTATGTTTAAATATTTTAAAGCTTAAGTTGTATTATTAGAGTTATGGTTTAAATGAAAGAAAAGCATGTTAACCGTATGAAAGAGATGAACAAAAAGACCATGTTTTTATACACAATATATGTATGTGGTCATCGGTAAAGAGGAATAAAAGAGAACTAGTTTATTAATAAAGTTTTATATGAGTATAAGTTCTATGAGTCTACAAAACAAGAAAACAAAGGTATTAGTAAATGGTGGTTTCTGCTACTGATGTTTCGTATTTCCATTAGTAACAGGTGTATTGGTTTTAATTTACTATCGTTAAGTGACCTAATTTGAGTTAGTAAGGCTAGTTGTTCAAATATTTTCAAGATAAGTAATGTTTGAGTCAAACATGTTTTAGAACCTTGAACAGATGACTAACTTTTACAGGATCCAAGTTATTTACGAAACTCGATCGATCAACTGATAGATAGCATGATAGCAGATTTGTATTAAGTCTTGCTTGTTAGTATATCATTTTTGCTCTTTTTTTTCCACCGAGCACTTTATAATCTATGCGCGCTGAGGTTTTTGCGAGTGTGTGAGGGTATAAAAATCTAACAGTTTATAGGTTTATTGGTGTTCTGCTATTCTGAAATGTTTCTAGGTAACTGTGATTTTGTGCTTCTAAGCTTAGTTGTAATTTTGTTTACTAAGGATGTTTGGCATTACTTTAGTTTTGTTCTTCCAGCTAAAATACCTCCAGGAACTACAGGTTGTATGCTCACTGATAGTTCTATTTGTACATTTTTGGCGTTAAAGATATTTAAAGTGTTTGAATGAAATGATTTTAAGGTTGTAAACATTGGAGTAACTTTGGTCAATTTTTGACCCATTTGACAGATTACTGTATAATTGCAACCCAAATATTAGTTACTGAAACATTATTAGTGGTTCCAAATTCGTTTAACAAAGGACATTCAACTTCTGACCAAAATTTTGTGGAGACTTACTTCAAGGTATAATAATTCATATATTTAATCGCCTTATTAAGCGATTTTCTGTTTCAATCCAGATATATGTTGTCCTTTAAAAAGTTTTTCTCATTAGTTTTGGTATGAAAGAACTCTAGATTACACTTCGTAGGTACTTGGAAACAGTGGTACCATAAACGCTTTCCTCGTTCATCTGACGCGCTCAGACCTTCAAGCTTCATCAGTCCTTCATCCACATGCTAAAGTAATACAATTATTCATATAGACATGGTAATTATAAATTGCATATCATTCTCTGGTATATGTAACTTATTGTTTAAATTTTTAAATATGTAACAGCAAAGAGGTATTTGTAGGATTGTCTTTTTGTGTCATTTGTAATTAGGAACCGTCCTGAATTGTGGGATAAGCCAGTTGCTGTTTGTTATTCTGATAATCCTCGCGGTACTTCTGAAATTTCATCAGCTAATTATCCTGCTCAAGATCATGGCCAGACTTAATCACAATGCTCTTTTTGTATTGGTTATTATCACTGGTTATATTCAAGGTGTAGGCTTACTTGCTAATTGTTTGATTATTTTGCCGGTTTAATTTATGCGTACATTCGTTATTGTAAATGCTTATGTGCAGGTGTTAGATGGGCACATTGATTATACTTGACACTCAAATTATCCATTTTCCACAAAGAAAAAAATGTCTAATTATATATTCCAATGTTTTTATAGGAGTAGTAAACGTTTAGATGTGTTACCAAATGTCTTGTAAATCTTTGAGTGGTTTACAAGGATCGTGTATGGGAACGGTGAAATGAGGTACGTTGTAGCTTAGACACGACCAACTTATCTCACTAACTAAGTACGAACAATCCTTGCATACTTAACATCCGTGCTATTTAAGATATCGGGCCTCATATATCTATTACGACAAACTGCAAGAGTATTTTGTACTCTCGATCTGGATAGTGTGGATGAACTTGAGATTTCGTTGCATTGGTACACATAAATAACTACACTACTCCCAACTAGTAAATTATTATAAATCCAACTTTTAGAGTTTAACATGTTAAGGTGCTTAAGTCTGTACACTTGTTATGTGTTGATTATGTTTCTAATTTTTAATAAAAGTTGTAAACTTTTAGTTGATATCAGTTGTATTATTGCTGGATTTAAATCATATTAAGACACTCACTTTTATCAGGTCTTAAGGTTCACACAATCATGTTATATGATGTATGTGGCTCACTAGGTACCCAGCTCGAAAACCTAGTGGGAGCCTTTTGATTCTCCATTCGGGGAAGACACTATCCTTGTAATGAGGTATGAGAACTCGGTTTTTAAATTACATCAAAACCTAAACATGTTTATGGTTTGATAATTATTATCTAGTTTATTTATATGACTTTGTATGCTTACTATTCATGTTTATGACTCTGTATTTGTTAGCTAATTGATGTTTCATTCAGTGTTTATGGACTAATAACTGTTATGTAGTTGTTTTATTTTATTCATGTATGATTTGCTTTATGATTAATGCATTACTTAAAGTGAGTAGCTTATTATAACTGGTTGTATTCAAGGTGTTGGCTTACTTGCTAATTGTTTGTTTGTTTTTCCATTTTAATTTATGCGTACATTCGTTATTGTAAATGCTTATGTGCAAGTGTTAGGCGGGCATCTTGATTATATTTTACTCAAATTAGCCATTTTCCACAAAGAAAAAATGTCTAATTATATATTCCAAAGTTTTTATAAGAGTGGTAAACATTTGGATGTGTTTCCGAATGTCTTGTAAGCCTTTGAGTGTTTATGAGGATTGTTTATGCGAACGGTGAAATGAGCTATGTTGTAGCTTATACACAGCCAACTTAGCTCACTAACTTAGTACCAAAACAGTCCTTGCATACTTAACAGACACACTATTTAAGATATCAGGCCTCGGATATCCACTACGACAAACTGCATGAATATTCTGTACTTTCGATCTGGATAGTGTGAATGAACTTGAGATTTTGTTTCATGGGTACACATCCATAGCTACACTACTCACAATTTGTATATTTTTATAATTCCAACTTTAAAAATTGAATATGTTAAGGTGCTAAAGTCTATACACTTGTTATGTGTTTTGTGTATTTTTCATAAACTCAAATTGATTTCGGCTTATTTTTCATAAACTTGAAAATTTTGAATTATTTTGAGACTTATGAGCTTATATAAGCTTATTACAATATAGTAAGCTTATGTAAGGCGATAGGTCTTAAAGTAAACCAAAAATTTTAGGCTTATGAAACTAAGCCAAAATCAAATAAGCTCATAAGTTCACATATAAGCTTAAACAAACAGACAAGTCAAACTTAGTCCAACCGTGATATGATAGACGGTTTTCATAGTCTTAACCAACGATGGACACACCATATTTAGATTGAGCTGAATTTCAACAAAACTTATATAGCTAAGTAGCTAACTACTTTGTTAAATATTTAAGGAAAAAGTGTATTTTAGTACTCTAGTAATTATATGACTAAAGCTTAATGTAATAGTTTGATTTAGGAAGAAAAAGAAAAGAGAAAATAGCTTTTGAAAGTGTACAAGGATCAATAGTTACACCAAACCCCAAGTTTTGTCATACATATCCAAGAAATGACTTCAAGATACACCCTATTATGAACAACTCGTCCCTACAATACTAGTCTAATGGTTGGGGACATGCATCTTAAATGCAGAGGTGACGAGTTCAAATCCTAGCCACGTGTTCTTTAATCGTGGTATTACGCAATTTACCTCTCCCATGTTGGCCTTGGGAACGGTTGGTAGGTGTCGCTAGAGGGTCGGTTACCTTTTTTGTTATGAACAGCTTCTCTTATAACTCTGTATGTATTGTTACGTTCTCCTCTTCTGTTCTCCAATTTGCACATTCAGTTGCAAAGAGAAGATTATAACTATTATGTATCTTGTATCACCTTCATGTCATTTCCTTCTAATCATGGTCTTTAAAAGTCGCCAGGCGCTTGGTCGACTACCTTGTAGCTAGTAATCGGCCTAGCCGGGGAGTAACCAGAGAGTAATCGAATTGGAATTTTTATCTTTAAATTTCAAGTTTATATGTGTAACATGTTGATAGGACACTAGAGTTGTTCATAGGATCATAGAAACATGTTTAGAAACGTTAACACAATTGTTTAAATACTTCAAACTAAGTTTGACCTAGTAGCGAGTAATCGGCAATAACTCGGTCACTGACCTTGTAGCGAGTAATCGCCGGTTAGTCGGTCTTGTTATCCTTGGTTTGTAACTCTGACTTCTATATTTGTTACGTGCAGATGTGTTTTCAATTCTCAAGATTATCTAATCTGATTTAATTAATTTTTATTATCCATATGCAGGATAATTATATGAAATGATTCGATCGACAAAAAGACTGGTTTTAAAATCTAACTGGAAGGTATGTGTTATGATCCCACATCGGCCAAGTATAGGATTGGTTGATGGTTTATAATGTCTAGGTGTCCCCTCCTCTTACAAGCTAGCTTTTTGAGTGAGTTCTACACTTGGACTTATGAACCGATACGAGCCTAGTATGGGATAGGTTCGTATCAATTGGTATCAGAGCAAGCCCTACCTTTCGAGGTTCCAACACTCGGAGTGGTGGCCTATGGAGTTGTGGCTTGGACCAAAAAAAATAAAGGTGCCAACCGTAACCAACGAGCTCGGAGTGGTGGCCTATGGAGTGGTGGCTTAGACCTAAAAAGGGGTTCCAACCGTGACCAACATAGTCGTGACCAACGAGGAAGTTGGTTCTTCAAAGGGTGGGGTATTGTTATGATCCCACATCGGCCAAGTATAGGATTGGTTGATGGTTTATAATGTCTAGGTGTCCCCTCCTCTTACAAGCTAGCTTTTTGAGTGAGTTCTACACTTAGACTTATGAACCGATACGAGCCTATTATAGGATAGGTTCGTATCAGTATGCAATCACTTAGTCACGGTACCTTTGACCTGAAAGTTTATGCCTTATTCACAGTCACTGGCCGAGTCTTGTAAAATCAGGCGATCATACTTATGAACTTGGAGACAATAATAATCATCAGACTTTTGTTAAAATCAGAGTTGGTTAAACATGATACGTTTATGATTTAGTGACACATTACTAAGATAAATACTTATTTTAGAGTTTTAAGAGCCCCCTTTATACAAGTACATAATGTTCATAGCACGAGAGTAGCATTATGGCATCGAAAGCTGTGGAAAACTAGATGGGGGGTTGAATAGTTTACCACTTTTTAAATTAATGTTTTGTTTATAAAAATTTAGATTCGACTTTGTGTGATCTCAATATGTGCACAATATGAATAATATAAATATGTAAGTAAATGACAAGTAAATATGAAAGACAAGAGATAAGAGTTAGAAAGATCAAACCATAACACAAGGATTTATCGTTTTGGGTAAAGGGGGGGGGGTGGGAGAGAATGGGGGGAAACAAAACACCCTCGCCCTACTCCACTCCGAAGCTCCAACTCAAGAGTTATCTTCACTATGTCAACAAACTCCCTTTAGGCGGAGAAAACCGTACATAACTTAGCTTACACCAATTTTAGACACTAAGCAAAATGTCGAGTTCTAATCCTAGATAGAACCAATCTACACAACTAAACACACCACTTCATGAAAATTCACAACTTGGCTTCACTTTATAACTTCTCTCTACTTCACAACTATACTTTATTTCACAACTTCACTTCACCAAAACACTACTACGATCACACCAATCTATCACTACTTACTAAGATCACCCCGATCTAACTAAACTTACAATGATCACAACAATCTACTTATTGTACACAAGTACGATACACACCTTCACAATATACACAAATGATTTACAAGATATAACACAACTACACAGTTATACCAACTATACTATAACACTTCTTGATTTGATGATAAGAAGTTATTCTTTCTGCACTTAGAATTTAGCTGCACACTTGGAGACAAAGCTTTATGATTAAATGATCAAAGGAAAGAAAGGAGTGTATAAACTGATTTATAACAGAAAGAAAGTATGTGCAAAAGGTGAGAAAAACAATGGGGAATAGTCTAGTATTTATTGGCCAGCTGAGCTGGCTTTTTGTCTGGGCGGTCCCCTTAAATAGGGGTCGGTCCCCTTAATAATTAAGAGGACCGCCCTTTATAATTAAGGGGCCCACCCAGCCCAGACGCTCCTTTTTTTTCTTTTCTGGGGAAGGAGTTTTACTGGATACATTTTTAGCGGTTTTTTTGATACAACAGTTTCTGAATTCAAAATATTTTATTTGTATAAACATTTCTTTTGATCTAAAAATGTTTTCTTTAACAAGATAATAAAAAAATGTTTGTGACATTTTTATAAAAAATGTGAGGTTAACTAAAAATTTCTTTGATCATGAAAAGCATTAAGCATATGTTTATTCATACCTTTAAGTGATTAAATTTTCAAAATAAAAATTTACTACTAATTACTTGTTTACAAATAATTTTTCATTAATCGTTTTTACATTTTTTAATTATCAAAACGTAGAGAGATCGAAAAATATAAATAACGTTTTTAGACATTATTTCTATCAACAATCTCCCCCTTTTTGATGATTACAAAATTTAAACTCATTAAATGTAAAATTGTTTTTAAACAAGTATTTAGTGAGTTTTATTTCCATTTCTCTCCCTTTTTGTAGAATAAAAAAAGGCTTCATCGATGAATATGTGAAAAGTTGACGGGATGAACGCTCCCCCTTGATGTGTACTCCCCCTCGTTCGAGCGCACCAAGGAATCGAGTTGTGGTAACTTTGCTACAAAAACAAGTTAGAAGAACAAGACAACCTTTTCTAACATGTAGCAACTAGGAAAAAATATTTAAACATGTTGATAATGCTTAACAAGTGTCAAGTTATTTGTGTAAACTAACAATCACAAATATATATCAACTAGGCTTAACATAATACCAAAGATCATTCATTTAACATAAAGAATTGTGTATAAAAACACAATCATGCATACATGAAATTGAGATAATATGCTTGTGTTAAGTGTGTAAAATGCCTATTTCTCATACTTATTCTGTCATGATTTATTATTGATATAGCTTTAAATGATGGACTATATTTGTATTTTCTGTTAAGTGAAGTATATTAGAGAGTGATGCATTTATATATGTTAAGGTTGATTTTTAAAAGATAAAAATACCTCACAAACTTATGTGGTATTGTAGGTATAAAAGATGAGGCCTAATTTGACAAGAGATTGAAAGTTAGAGGATTTCATTGTACAAGTGCCCAAACTAAAACACAACATCAGATGATGGGATTCATAGAAGCTAAAAGGGAAGAAAGAAAAGAACGATTCTTGAGGAAGTGATAGCAGATCGTGGCATCAAGTTTGTCAAAGTGGGACAACTAAAACTACAAAAAAAAACCAGGTAGCAAATCGTGGCATCATGGGAAATTAAAGGAAAGATGGCCTATAAAAACACCAGGTGTTGCAATTAGAAAAAGACGAGCCAGAGACTCTCAATAACAAAAACACATAAACACAATTGAAGATCAAAGAAGAACTTAGCGTCAAATTGTTGTGGTGTCTTTATTTTACCATGAGTAGCTAATTTATTTTATTATCTAGTTTAAGGTTTTTCTATGTTATGAATCCAATTAGGTTTTGAGACTTATTGCTTTAACAATTTCAGTACTTGGGAGTATTTAAAAATTATCAGTTTGAATTTTACTAGTTTGATTAATTGAATTTCATTTTGTTATTCAATTGTTGAATAACTACTTTGCTATTTAGGAATTGAAGTCCGTAATTGCTTGAATGTTCTAATACTTGTAGTGATTAACAATATTGATTATGGTCAAGTTTTCAATTATTGTTAAGGGAATTTATAAACTGGTTTAGATGAATCGAGCTATTATGTTTATCAACCAGAATTGATAGTTTCTCTAAAGTTTAATGCTATCAAAAATTAAGTCTTAAGAGCTTGTTTAGGACTTGTTGTTTGAAAAGAGAAATAACCAAAGAGCTTGTTTTGTTTATCGACACATTAAGGAGAGACACGTTACTAGAGCTTGTTAGTAACCATAACCAATTTGTTCGCAAGTGCCTGAAATGTTTTAGTATCAATGATAAACCGTGGATTCATACTTAGATAGTACCTTTGACTAGATGGTATCTTTCGCCTCAATTTATATCTCTTTCAATTGTTTAGCTTAACCAGTTATCTTAACTCCTTATCTTGTTATTTTGCTTGTCAAAAATCAAAACCCCTGTTACTTGTTCATTGTTTAAGAATTAATCTAGACCAATCTCTGTGGAATCGACCCTACTTGTTGCTATCTACAAATAATAGAAGTAGGATTTATTTTTGTTGGATTCGACACCCATCAAATTTTGGCGACGTTGCAGGGGATTGGTGTCTTAGATTAATTTCTTTTCTTTTTTTCAATCATTTTTAGTTTTATTTACTTTTGTTTGTTATTATTCTTATTTGTAACTTATTTAATGCCCCGATCATTTCGTACAGGTGAACTTGAATACAATCCTGAAATTGAGAAGACTGCTAAAAGGTTGAGAAAAGAAGCCAGGAAGAGAAATTTTTAAAAAGTTTCATTGTCTTCTTGGCTTGAATCTTCTAAATCAAACTTCCTTTCTGATTTGTTTCATCAGGTCACTATTAGTGACGAAGAAGAAGAGAACATGGTGACCGAAAGAACCTTATGGGAAATGGCTACCCAAAACATCAATCAACAACCCTTATGCATCCAATACCCACTACTAACTGTCCCATTTGAACTCAAATCCGGGCTAATTCATTTACTTCCAACTTTCCGTGGCCTTGCTGATGAAGATCCTCATAAGCACCTTAAGGAATTTCACGTGGTTTGTTCAACAATGAAACCACAAGAAGTTACAGAAGAGCAAATCAAGTTGCGTGCTTTTCCATTTTCGTTGGCAGATAAAGCTAAAGATTGGTTGTATTACTCACCTTCTGGCCTCACGTGCTACAAATATCAGGAAACACATATGTGGAATTCATCAATTCAATAGAGAAACATTATACGAGTATTGGGAGAGGTTCAAGCAACTTTGTGCTAGTTGTCCTCAACATCAGATAACAGACCAGCTTCTCATTCAGTATTTTTATGAAGGTCTCTTGACTATGGACCGAAATATGATAGATGCTACAAGTGGAGGAGCGTTGGTACACAAAACGCCTACCAAAGCGAGGACTCTGATCTCAAATATGGCTGCTAATTCACAACAGTTTGGTACAAGGCAAGAGTGCCAGACAAAAAGTGTTAGTGAAGTCAAAACTTCTTATGATCAACGCTTGGATAATCTCACAGCTCTTGTGGAAAAGTCGGTTATGGGTAGTAATACACAACAGGTGAAAGCTTGTGGAATTTGTTCCATTGTTGGTCACCCCACTGATATGTGTCCTACACTTCAAGACGGTTCACCGGAGTAAATGAACGCGGTAGGAGGGTTTCCAGGTCCACCACAAAGAAAGTATGATCCCTTCTCCAACACCTACAATCCAAGATGGAGAGATCATCCTAACTTTAGCTATGGATTCCAGCAACAATATCCTAAACCAACAACTCACTCACAACCATCATCTTCAAATTCGAGCATGTCTCTTGAAGATATTGTTAAAACGCTTGCTACAAGCACACAACAATTTCAGTAAGATACCAAAAGCACTATTCAACACTTAGAAAACCAAATAGGTCAGTTGGCTACCTCTGTAAACCGATTGGAATCTCAAGCTTCGGGTAAATTTCCATCTCAAACCGTTAACAACCCGAAACAGAATGTAAGTGCAATTACCTTGCAAAGTGGAAAAGTGTTAGAAGAACATGCACTTAAACCATCAAAACGTGATTTGGAGAAGGAGATTGTGAAGGAGGGCTCGACATCTCAAAATGATCAGCCGCAAGAAACAAACAGCCCCCAGGATGAAATCAAGATACTTCCTCCATTTCCAGGCCGTTTTGCAAAGTCCAAAAAACAAGAGCCTGAAAAGGAAATTCTTGAAACTTTTTACAAAGTTAAGGTAAATATTCCACTTCTTGATGCTATTAAATAGGTTCCTCGCTATGCAAAGTTTCTGAAGGAGTTATGTACATCGAAAAGGAAACTTAAAGGTAATGAAAAAGTTCTGTTAGGAGAAAATGTTTCAGCTATGATTCAAAAGAAATTACCTATCAAATGCAAGGATCCATGTATGTTTACTATTCCTTGTAAAATGGGCAATGTCGAGATTGAAAGAGCTATGTTAGACTTAGGAGCTTTCATTAATGTCATGCCTCGTTCTATATATGAAGTTATGAATGTTAGGAAATTAAAAGAAACAAGGGTAATTACACAACTTGCTGATCGTTCTTATGCATACCTCGATGGCGTTTTAGAGGACATATTAGTTTAGGTTAAAGATTTAGTTTTCCCTGCTGATTTTTATGTTGTAGATATGGGTAATAAGAATCATTCTAATACACCTTCTATCTTGTTAGGAAGACCATTTCTTGAAATAGCTAGGACTAATATTTGTGTTCATAAGGGTACACTTACTATGGAATTTGATGGTCAAGTCATTAAGTTTAATATATATGATTTCATGAAGTATCCTGGTAATGAATATTTGGTTTTTAGTATTGATGTTATTGACTCTTTAGTGCAGAAAGTTTATGAGCTAAATGATGAGGATTCATTAAAGGTTGCGCTTACTAACACTATATCAGAAAGTGCAAATAAGGAATTCGAGCTAAATTTAAATCTACACGAAGTAATTTCTGAACTTAACTCTCTTGCACCTGTTAATAAGTGTGTTTCTTATATTGGTTTGCCATTGAATAATGCTAAACTCCTTACATCAATTATGCAGGCACCAAAACTCGAGCTTAAAAAGTTACCTGATCATCTTAAGTACTTGTTCCTCCGAGAAGGAGACACACTTCCTGTTATTTCCTCTAATAAGTTAACTCCATTGGAAGATGAAAGATTGATTCGGATTCTGAGAGACTACAAAGAGGCAATTAGTTGGACAGTTGTTGATATTAGTGGCATAAGTCCTTCCATGTGTATGCATAAGATTCTCTTGGAAGAAGGTGCTACTCCTGCAAATCAATTTCAATGCAGATTGAACCCCCCAATGATGGAAGTGGTAAAGAAAGAAATCAAGAAACTTCTGGATGCAGGTATTATCTATCTGATTTCGGACAGCAAATGGGTAAGTCCAATACAAGTAGTGCTTAAGAAAATAGGTGTAACTGTAGTTGAGAATTTCGATGGTGAATTAGTGACTACCCGAGTTCAAAATGGTTGGAGAATTTGTATAGATTATAGAAAGTTAAATGCTTTAACTAGAAAATATCATTTTCCAATCCCTTTTATAGACCAAATGCTTGAAAGATTAGCGGGTCGAGCTTACTATTGTTGTCTTGATGGCTATTCAGGTTTTCATCAAATACCGGTTGCACTCGAAGACCAAGAAAAGACTACATTTACTTGCCCTTTTGGTACGCTTACTTTTTGTCGTATGCCATTTGGTATTTGTAACGTACCTGCTACATTCCAAAGATGCGTGGTAAGCATATTTTCTGAATATGTAGAGGACATCATAGAGGTATTTATGGATGATTTTACAGTTCATGGTGATTCATTTGATTCATGCTTAATTAACCTTGAAAAAATCCTTAAAAGATGCATTGAATCAAACCTTGTTCTTAATTATGAAAAATGTCAATTTATGGTCGATCAAGGTAATATTTTGGGTCATATAGTGTCGGCTAAAGGACTTGAAGTTGATAAAGCTAAAATAGATGTTATTAAATCTTTGCCTTATCCCAAAAATGTGTGGGAAGTTCGTTCTTTTCTTGGACATGCAAGATTTTACCGTAAATTTATCAAGGACTTTTCAAAGATAAGTCAGTCGTTATGCAAGTTACTTCAAAAATATGTGGCTTTTGAGTTTGACGATGATTGCAAGATTGTGTTTGACAAGCTGAAAGAGTTACTTACTTTATCTCCAATCATACAACCTCCTGATTGGAATTTTCCTTTCGAGATTACGAGTGATGCAAGAAACTATGTTGTTGGTGCAGTTCTTGGGCAAAGAGTTGGAAAATCATCCCATGTTATTTATTATGCTTCGAGAACACTTAATAGTGCTCAATGCAATTATTCGACAACCGAAAAAGAACTTCTAGCTATAGTTTTTGCTTTAGAAAAGTTCAGATCTAATTTATTAGGTACTAAAGTGATTGTTTATTGTGATCATGCGGCTCTCAAGTACCTACTTGCAAAAAAGAAGCGAAACCAAGGCTGATAAGATGGATCCTTCTATTACAAGAGTTCAATCTGGAAATTTGAGACAAGAAAGGTTTTGAAAACTTGGTTACAGATCATCTAAGTCGAGTAATGATAAATGAAAAGCCACTTTCTTGGAAGGACGAGTTCCCCGATGAACACCTTTTTGCAGCCTAAACGACAAATCCCTGGTACGCTGATCTTGTTAACTATTTAGTTACAAAAACTTTACCTGATGATTTGTCAAGACATCAACAAAACAAAATAAAAAGTGATGCTAAATACTATGTGTGGGATGACCCGTATCTTTGGAAACATTGTTCTGATCAAGTTATTCGAAGGTGTGTAAATGATACTGAAATTCAACCTATTCTTGAATTTTGTCATTCACATGTATGTGGGGGACACATTGGTCCTAAAAGAACAGCCCCTAAGATATTAAAGTATGGATTATTTTGGCCAAACATTTTTCATGATTCATATATGTTTTGCAAGTCCTGTGAAAGATGTCAAAAAATGGGTACTTTGAGTCACAGAGATCAAATGCCCCTTTCTCCTATAAATGTTTGTGAAATCTTTGATATATGGGGTATCGATTTTATGGGACCTTTTCTACCTTCTTTTGGGAATGTTTACATTATTTTAGCAGTTGATTATGTTTCCAAGTGGGTGGAAGCTAAGGCAACAAAAACTGATGATGCTAAAGTTGTTGCAGATTTTGTCAAGGTTAATATTTTTTCCTGGTTTGGTACACCTCGAGCAATAATCAGTGACCGTGGCACTCATTTTTGCAATCGGGTAATGGAGGCTTTGCTTAAGAAGTATAATGTGACTCCTCGTGTTTCAACAGCTTACCACCCCCAAACAAACGGGCAAGTTGAGGTGTCTATTAGAGAAATCAAGTCCATACTTGAGAAAATAGTCAACCCAAACCATAAAGATTGGAGTGTTAAACTTGACAATGCGTTGTGGGCGTACCACACAACCTAGAAGACACCTATAGGTATGTCTCCTTTTCGTTTAGTGTTTGGCAAAGCATGCCACCTTCCTGTTGAACTAGAGCACAAAGCATACTCGGCTGTAAAGAATTTAAATATGAAATTAGATGATGTTGGAGCAAACAGGAAGTTACAATTACAGGAATTGGAAGAAATTCGTAATGATGCATATGAAAGCTCACAAATTTACAAGGAAAAAACAAAAGCTTTTCATGATAAAATGAGTTTTAGGAAGAATTTTTGTGTTGGCCAAAAAGTTATTCATTTTCATTCTAGACTTAAGTTATTTCATGGAAAATTGCGTTCCCGCTGGGTCGGGCCATTTGTTGTTACTAATGTTTTTCCTCATGGTGCAGTTGAGATCAAAAGTTTAAGTACTGATAAAAACTTTAAGGTTAATGGCCATCACCTAAAGCCTTTTTATGAAGGATTTCAAGTGTGCAACATGGAGGAAATGTCTTTGGAACTTCCAATCTATGCAACTTGAGGCATACCTGAGTCTAGCCAAAGACATAAAAGAAAGGCAACCCAATTTTTATGCTTTTAGTTTTTATCTTTTATTTAGTTTTAATTTAGTTGCTTTTATTTCAGTAATTCATGGCTACTCATGACTTCCTTAAGCTTATTGGAACCAAGACAAGGCTCAAAGATCATCAATCCGAGTCTGGTTGCATCTACATTTATGGAGCAAAACGAGAGAACATCTCACTTTAAAGCTCAATATCCAGGGAAGTTTTGCTTTACAGTTTTGCTTTGTTGTTCATATTTAATATGCACATAAATTTCTTATAAGATACATCGAGGACGATGTATGGTTTAAGGGTGGGGGAGTTCTGATTTAATTTCTTCATTTTTTATCAAAATGCAAGAATAAGCCATCATAATAAAAAAAATTAGAAAAAAAATGTAAACAAATACACTTTTCTGATGTTGTTAATGGTTTGCCATGAAGATTTAATTGAGTTTGAAAGGTCCATAACACGATTGAGCTATAAATCTTTCAACAACTTACAGTTAGCTAGTAGTCATGTTTCTTGAGGATGGTGAGGGACTAAATTTGGTAAACTACAAATAGAACCCTTTGAGGTATTGAGCCTTTTTTACTGTCATATCCATATCAGTCACATTTTTACTTTGTTTTCTTGAGCATTATTCTTTCATTGATTTGATATCTAAGACTTGCGTTAGTTCTCTTTGAGACCACATTGAATACATAGGCATGAAAGTGATGATGGCATTAGGTTAACCATAAACTAGCCAAACAGAAACAACCACATAACATAAACAGAAATAAATTCCACTTCTAGTTATAGAATCCGCTTGGTTAACCACTTTAAGCCTACAATAACCCTTCATTCTTGCAACCCTCATCATGAACCTTAAACCAAAATAACCTTTCTTTTCATAAAACCTAACAGAACCTAAGCCTTTTGTACCTTTACTAATTCTGACAAAAAAAAACTAGCAGAGCATATGTGTGATGAGTATGGGTAAATTAAGATTTAAAGAAGTGATTGTGGGGGTACATTATATGTTTGAGCCGTAGACTGGTAAGTTGTTCTATGAAAAAATAAAAGTCTAGTTTATGTGATTACGGGCGAAAGATATAAAGCAATGGGTTTGAAGGTGCATGACTTGGTTGAGCTATAGCCTTTGGAGCTGTTGTAAAGTGTAGTCTGAAGTTTAGTATTTGTTAAAAAAAAGAAAGAAAGAAAAAGTGATCGTATGTGAAAGTCAGAGAGTAGATATTTAAGTTTGTACATATATTACTATCGAGAAAAACAAGAGATCAGATGTTGAGTTTTTAAAACTTTAGGCTTATTGAAAGATGTTGTCGAGTGGACACACCTCTTTAGTTTGGGTGATCTTGTGCAGTTTTCAAACTGAAAGTAATTTACTGGGCTGATGTCGAAGAGTATTCGGAAGTGAACATAAATGTTCAGTACCCCCACGTTCATGTTATATATGTGCTCTGCTACTTCCCTGAACCAGTAACCCACATATCACCTGAACCAATAACCTACATACATACTCTTTTCCTATCCTGGCCTGTAACCAATTACAGCCACACAAAGTCCATCAGATTCATGTGTATGTACTTCTAAGTAGTGGAGAATGAGATCTTATGCAAGCTTATGGTATGTCACTTCTTTGAAATGAATCTGAGTGAAACACATCCACACCAAATACTTAAGAGGTGAGTAAAAACACATATGAGTGACTCCTTATTTAGTTCCTACCATTTTGAGTAAAAATGTTCTCAAAGTTTCTGTAATTTGCTCAAGTACAGTAGTTCATGACCTGTTGTGTTTTCTGAATGGCTTGGTTGCTTTTATGTGGTAAACTTGATCTCATCAGATTAGTTGTTTGTGTATTGCTCGAGGACGAGCAAAAGCTAAAGGTGGGGGAATTTGTTAAATGCGTAAAATGCGTATTTTTCATACTTATTCCGTCATGATTTATTATTGATATAACTTTAAATGATGTACTATATTTGCATTTTCTGTTAAGTGAAGTAAATTAGAGAGTGATGCATTTTTATATGTCAAGGTTGATTTTTAAAAGATAAAAATACCTCACAAACTTATGTGGTATTGTAGGTATAAAAGATGAGGCCTAATTTGACAAGAGATTGAAAGTTAGACGATTTCATTGTACAAGTGCCCACACTAAAACACAACATCTGTTGATGGGATTCATAGAAGCTAAAAGGAAAGAAAGAAAAGAACGATTCTTAAGGAAGTGATAGCAGATCGTGGCATCAAGTTTGTCAAAGTGGGAAAACTAAAACTAGAAAAAGACGAGCCAAAGACTCTTAATAACAAAAACACAGAAACACAATTGAAGATCAAAGAAGAACTTAGCATCAAATTGTTGTGGTTTCTTTCATTTACCATGAGTAGCTAATTTATTTTATTATCTAGTTTAAGATTTTTCTATGTTATGAATCCAATTAGGTTTTGAGACTTATTGCTTTAATTATTTCAGTACTTGGGAGTATTTGTAAATTCTCAGTTTGAATTTTAATAGTTTGATTAATTGAACTTCATTTTGTTATTCAATTGTTGAATAACTACTTTGCTATTTAGGAATTGAAGTCCGTAATTGCTTGAATGTTCTAATACTTGTAGTGATTAACAATATTGATTATGGTCAAGTTTTTGATTATTGTTAAGGTAATTTGTAAACTGGTTTAGAAGAATTGAGCTATTGTGTTTATCAACCAGAATTGATAGTTTCTCTAAAGTTTAATGCTATCGAAAATTAAGTCTTAAGAGCTTGTTTAGGACTTGTTGTTTGATAAGAGAAATAACCAAAAAGATTGTTTTGTTTATTGACACATTAGAGAGAGACAGGTTACTAGAGCTTGTTAGTAACCATAACCAATTTGTTCGCAA
This sequence comes from Tanacetum coccineum, assembly GCA_026074375.1. Classification (NCBI taxonomy): domain Eukaryota; kingdom Viridiplantae; phylum Streptophyta; class Magnoliopsida; order Asterales; family Asteraceae; genus Tanacetum; species Tanacetum coccineum. The sequence goes on from BQNB010040797.1 coordinate 27,031, forward strand.
GTGCCTGAAATGTTTTAGTGTCAATGCTAAACCGTGGATTCATACTTAGATAGTACCTTTGACTATATGGTATCTTTCGCCTCAATTTATATCTCTTTCAATTGTTTAGCTTAACCAGTTATCTTAACTCGTTATCTTGTTATTTTGCTTGTCAAAAATCAAAACCCCCTGTTACTTGTTCGTTGTTTAAGAATTAATCTAGACCAATCTTTGTAGAATCGACCCTACTTGTTGCTATCTACAAATAATAGAAGTATTATTTATTTTTGTTGGATTCAACACCCATCAGCTTGAAGCATATTAGTACAACATACATAAAAGATCAACTACCAATGTCCTAATATTCCTAGAATTTCATAGGACTTGCTTGTAAAAGGTTTGGTTGACAATTTTTTGAAAATGGCTAAACATGGTGTATGTTTAGTTTGGTGAAAGTGATGGTGGTGGTGGTGAGTTGGGTGGTGGAGGTTGTGAAAGCATGTATTCAATGTGAGAAAACATGCATTGGAGTTTATCTCTTAATCCAAAGATAAGAGTACTGTTGTGAATGCAACACAAACATGAGTCTCCATGTGCCTCAAGAAGGTTCCAAGGAATGGGATGACCAAAGATAGGTGGAGAGGGTGATGGAGTATCAAATTGGACATCAAGTGAGGTAATTGGTAAAAGGGTGAGAGTGATGTCCATTGATGCATTTTCTTGAGTTGGAGGAGGTGGAGAAACTCTTGGAAGAGGGAATGTTGGTGAGTTCAAGTAACCATTTGTTGATGGTGATGTGGATGAGGTTGGTGATTTGGATGTGTAGTCAATGGAGGAAGAGGAAGTGCCTTTGGTTGATGGTGTTTTTGAGGGTGCATTAGAAGTACTAGGTGATAAGAGTTGATGCTTGGGTGATGGGGTTTTGGTGTCATCTTGAGTTAAATCTACAAACAATTGCTTTGGTGTAATGATGTTGATTTTTGGTCTTTTGGAAGCTTTGGAAATAGAAGCTCTAGTGGATGCCATGGTCGTTTACGGTGGTTGATAGAGGATGAAGAAGATGGTGAAGTTGTGATACGCAATTGGAGGGAATTTATTGGAAGAAAATGGTTTGGAAATGGAATGAGTTTGAATTAGTATAGGATTTTCCAAAATATGTTCAAGCATTCTGGGTAAGGATAGCTGATGCTAGGTAAAAGAGGGTCAAAAAGCAGAAAGAAATAGTAAAATCCGTGAACCAGATGGCTGGTCCCCTTAATTAATGGTCGGGCCCCTTATCTTTAAGGGGACCGCCCTTATGAATTAAAGGGGCCGCCCATCTGGTGTTTTTCAGACGACCAAAAATTTGATTTTTTGCAAAAAAATTGTAAGAAAGGTTGTGTTTTGGTGGTCAATTTGTAGCAAGTCCCATGTAAATATATGCATGAAATCAAGTATATCATGTATGTTTGCAACAAATAAAATAGAACAAGAATGCATAATTATAAAAGCATACTAATCATTCTTAAAGATTAGAGGTCCTAAGCAAGCTTAAACAAGTTCAAGTTCTTCTGACTAAGTCGGGTTGTCATCACATAATTAATTAAACGTAAACATAAGCATAAGTTCACACAAGATCTTAAACCAACTATTCTATCAAACTAGTTATCACACAACATCTTCACTTCTTTTTCTTGCTGAAGACTCCTCGCAATTGTGACACCCCATAAATTTCCATTCATTAATTTAGCCGTTATCGGTCGCTAATTTGAATTTTTAAAGTTTCGTTTAACTTTTTTGTTTAACAAGGAAGTTTTCCCGCTATTTATCTGAGAATCATCGCTGGGAGTAAACCGAGACACCAAACGCTGTAGTATTTTAGCAATAGACACGTTTTTTATATTTTAAGGCAATATTTAAAATTTCATAATTTTTGGAGATACCGTTATTCGTTTCGTTACTTGCGTGAACGTGTTTTATTTAAAATGTAAGCATATGCATGGAAGGCTTGGAAATAAAATCAAACAAAGAGCACTAGCATCTTAAAATATTGAAAACCATGTGGTAAGTATGAACTGATTAAACATATGCTAACCGAACGCGTATAGTGAGTGTATCAGATTACAAATGAATTGCTCATCGATTAGACCGCTCTATAGAGCCTTTCAGCTTCATATATCTCGGAAAATGTCAGACTTTAGTGTTAAAAAAGCAACCCTAAATTGTATTTAATTTGGTATTTATAACTCAGAAAATTTGGTGCAATACGTGCGTAACTGGGTTGCTTGCGTGGCTCCAATAATTAAAATTAAACAAAATTCTTTCGCAGGAATTAGATAAGCCATATCCATTTTTGGAAACGGTCGTGAGTGACCCAATACGCAAATCCTTTTTCCTTGGATACAAGAAGTGACCAATACCAAATATTGGGGTTTTTGGATACGGAGTATTCTGAAAATGTTGTTTTTTTCTGATTTTTGATCATAGTATCAAATACGGCGAAATAAATGCGTATTCTTTAAAGTTAGGCAAGTGGTCTGAGTATCTTCAAGTTCTTTAGATACGGCGTATGCTTCTAGAATGATATGGCGTATTGATGTCAGAATCAGTGACTTTCTGACACTCTTCGTTTATGCTTCAAAACACGTCTTTTTCTTCATCTTTTGCCAACTACTCGATAATTACTGCAAATAACAAATATAAACAATTAAGTACCAATTCTTGCAATAATGATACAAAATGGGTTATTTACATGGGATAAATGATGCTATAAAATAGACGTTATTTGATGTCATCAACCCTATATAAACAACCATCCTCATTCACTTTTCACAAACATTCTAACTCGTCTTTATTCCCGCCTAACATTGAAGTAAAAACTAATACACACAAAAATGAAGACTGTTGCCGCTGTTGATGTTTTGATGAAGACTGAAACAACCGTTGTTGATGTTGAGGTATTTGTCCTTATCAAACGTTGTTGATTATACATGTCTATATAAATAACATAAACATCCTAATTCGTCCTTATACTATTCATTTGATTCACAGCTTCATCCTCCTCCTATCGATGGCGAAGATGATGCCTTTATTGTCATGTCTAGCGATGATGAAGATGATGATGTTATAATCATCTCTAGCGATGATGAAGACGATAACTATATTGTCATCTCTAGCGATGATGAAGATGTTGTTGCACCAACACTCGTCCAACCTCATGTATATATGCTTGCTAGGAGGTGAGTATTTTCATTGATCGATGAACCAGACAACGATGAAGAATGTTGGACCAATGCATTTATTTTTTAAGCACAACTTTATTAATTTGCTTATTGTTAAGCTTTCTTGTTTAACAAGACACAACTATCTTAATTTTCTCATTGTTAAACTTTCTTGTTTAACAAGAATACTAAATGTCAATCATCAGTTATAGCTAAATAAAATATCAGTTCTATCTTTTTTCTGTCGATTTGTATGTGTTTTAATATTATGTTTGTTTACGTCAATTGTTACTTGTTTACACACGTAGTCTATTTTCTTATGTACATTGAATAAATCAAAAGTTTGTGTCCCTAAAAACAAATATACTTATTTCCTTATATATACAAGCCCACATGAAAACAACTATATATATATATATATATATATATATATATACAGTATATATACATATATATATATATATAATAGTTATTAGGTATTCCATGATAAATGAGCAAAATCAGGATGTCAACATGCTTGACCAAACAGCAAGACATATGACGGTAACTATATTATTAACAGTTTATGCATTTAATTCGAATACATGTGTGTAATTGAGGGTTTAGTTTATTCCTATGTTACTGTTAAAATTTAATTCGAATAATAAGGTGCTTAGGGTTTCGACACAGTTTCATGATCTTGGCTTGATGTTCATGTTAATACGTCTTTAATAGATGTTGTTTAATCATTTCTATTGTTTTATTATAGACACAATCCTACTCAAACACCAACTCGGCAACAATTGATGTTCATGTTGATGTCGAACAACTTGTCGGAGCTACAACGGCTAAGATGGATCGGATATGGGTAGACTTAGTCCGTAAAGAGATCAAATCATTGTTGGACATAATAGACTCTGCTGAACAAATAATAGAAACTGATACCAATGTTGTTGAAGGCTTGATGAAGCTTGTTCTACAAAACATGAAAGATACATTTAATTGGATGGAACGGCTCGAGCCATATTTTACCCAATAATTTTATTGGCTAACTCATGAATAAACTTATGTTATTATTATTTGAAGTTTTTTATTATGTGATCATATTCGATACTATACATGGAAATTAGTTATGTATTTTGTGCGTATTTGATTGATCACTTGGATTCATACAGAATATTGTTATTCATATAGATAGACGAGTATCCGCGCATAGCGGCGGAAATTCCCGTTGGGTTTCCATTGACCCGGGTCAACCAGATTTCGATATATAGTGTTTGACTATAATTATATCCTCTATAAATGAGTTGTAAGCCATCCACAATTAAACCTTCTGTTACGATTTTTCAATTAATGACATGTTTTGAGAATTAATATTTCAAAATTAATGACATGTTTTGAGAATTAATATTTCACTAAATTGGACGAATAAGTCAAATTAAGTAGTAAAACTTCCTAAATAATTTTCAACTTGCAACCTTGCCTAAAATAGATTTTCAAAGGAGAATAGATATTTGTTAAATTTTACCAAACGGCCATGTAAGTCTAAATTTTACCAAAAGATATGTAAGTCTAAATTGAGATAAAACTTATATACAAGTTTATAATTAAAGGCCATGTTAAATGCTTACCGAAATGCATGGATAGACACAAAAGGGTTGAATCATTGATTGATATGGAAATGAACACATTTTGATACTCATTGATTGACAAAACAGTTGAGATGGAAACTAATACCTTTAATTTGCTCATTCACTGCCAACTAACACGCATAATTGATACACTTAAATCTTATTCATGGTATAGAAACATGACTTTTCCTATAAGTCTACATGTTGGTGTACTATATAAGTTGATATTACACATACAAGTTGATATAGAAATGAGAGGAAGAATGGTTTACGCTAATCTTGCAGAAGGAGAGCGATTCTATTTGTGTGTACTGTTGCTACATGTTAAAAGGCCTACGGGCTTTGATTATCTTTACACGGTAAATGACGTGTTGTACACTACGTTTCGTAGAGCGGCCCTTGAAAGGGGATTAATAAAGAGTGATGATCATATACATGCATGTCTACGTGAGTCATCCACACATGAGATGCCCGACCCTCTTAGAAGACTATTCGCGACCCTTCTAATCTATTGTGAACCAAGAGATGTTCAAAAGTTATAGGATGACCATTACGAATCACTTTTAGAAGACTACAGGTTACATTGTGCAAGTGTTGAGCGGGTTCAAAATATGGTTCTAACGGACATATCATTAATTCTATAGTCTATGGGTAAGAGTCTTAGTGATTTTGATCTTCCCAACATTACTGTGAATGTACGTCCATATGCATTTAGATGTCGTGAAGTACATGAGGATTGCTCGATAGTTATGCAAGAGGAAGATATACTGGCTCAACATTCTCTTAACATTGATCAAAAAAACGCATATGATACCATCATAAGACATGTTGATGTTGATTCTCCAGGCGTTTTTTTATTGATGGCCCTGGAGGAACTGGAAAAACGTTCTTGTATAAAGCTTTGCTTGCCATTGTTCGTTCTCGTGGTCATATTGCACTTGCCACCGCTTTGTCAGGGGCTACGGCAAATAACATGACTGGGGAAAGAACTGCTCACTCGCGATTTAAGATTCCTATTAATCTTACTACGAACTCAACATGCAACATCAAAAAACAAAGTAGCCTTGCTAAACTACTTTGTCAAGCCAAGTTGATAATATGGGATGAAGCATCAATGGCTAAAAGACAAGCTGTAGAGGCGGTAGATCAAACTATGCAAGACATTATCGGGGTTAAAGTTCCATTCGGTGGCAAGATAATGGTTTTAGGAGGGGATTTTAGACATGTTTAACCGGTCATAAGACGTGGAACACAAGCACAGATTGTAGATTCAAGTCTACGAATGTCACCTCTTTGGCACATAATTCACAAGATGCGGTTAACCATAAACATGATGGCACGAACAGACCTATGGTTTTCAAACTTCTTATTAAGAGTCGGTGACGGAGTTGAAGAGGTTATCGAGGAAGACTACGTACAAATACTGGATGACATGACCATTCTATACACTGACGAGAAAGCCTCAAAGGATGCATTAATCAATGAAATATTTCCTGCGTTTGCCACCAACGTTCATTCATCTCATGATATAGTTTCAAGAGCAATCTTATCAACTAAAAATGAACACATTGACAACATTAACGATCTCTTGATTGACAGATTTCCTAGCGACGAGAAGGTTTACTATAGTTTTGACGAAGCGAAAGACGACACGCGCAACTTATATCCTTTATAATTCTTAAACTCGCTTAATGTGAGCGGATTTCCCCCTCATTACCTATGCTTGAAAATTGGATGCCCAATTATTCTTTTAAGGAATCTTGATTCGGCTAATAGATTATGTAATGGCACGAGGCTTATATGCAAATGCTTTGATCCTAATGTCATCGATGCTGAAATTATTGTCGGACAACACGCTGGAAATAGAGTACTGTTGCCAAGAATTCCTCTTGCTTCATCTGAAGAAGACATGTTCTCTTTCAAACTAAAGAGAACACAATTCCCTATTCACCTTAGCTTTGCGATGACTATCAGTTTTCTCGCATGGCCAGCTTTATGTTGCGTTATCTAGAGGGATATCACGTGCAACTACCAAGGTATTAGTGAAACAAAAAGAGTTTGGGCAGGAAGGAGTTTACACCTCAAATGTCGTCTACCAAGAAGTTTTACGCGACGAGTAACGTGCATTGTTGTAGATTTTATCTCATAATGATGTAATGTTTCGCTTTCAGTCGAAAAATAATGATTTTATATGTTGTTTGATACATGTTATGAATTTATTGCATGTTACGAGTGTTTGCAATTTCATTTTGATCTTTTCACTTCCTATATTGAACACTACACGAAAATTTTACCACAAATATTGTATGTCATTAATTATATGCCGCTAGGGTTTTCCGCCGCTATGCGCAGATACTTGCCTAGTGATACATTAAAAGAACTAAAGAAAAAAAATTAGGATATAGCAAAGAAGAAATTAGTTACCATATTAAAGAAGTTGAGATTTGGTACAAGCAAATGAGACGGCCAAAAGGAGACAGGTGTGTATTTTTTTTAATTTCCTTTCTTTCTTAATAATGAAGAATTGATATCCGAATGGTTGAACATGAATTCTTTTGGGCTTTAAGACATTGGCTTATGCTTAATAATAAGTTAATATAGCAAAAAGAAAGTCCAAAAAGATGGGTTAGTAATAGGAACGGACCGTAACCGATCCTACGATCCTACTCGTGATCCTGTGATCTTACTCGCGGTCTTACGATTCTTGAAATGATCCTATTTAAATTACGATCTTGTTACGATCTAGATCGTTTATAGTGTGTGGGATCGTAGTATCAGAATCACGATACTGACAACCTTGCTTCTAAGAATATGATAAAATATCATTTATCATTGCTACTTTGCTACTTATAATGCGTGTATGATTTTTTTTAAATCAAAATTCTTAAATTTAAGTAATATGTGATACTTATAATACCCATTACAAAACATGTTTTGTTCAAAAAAAAATTACAAAACTGTTATAAAATAATAAACAAGAACATAAGAATGAGAGAGGAAGGGAGAATTCTTATTGATTGATAATTCCAAAGTGATTACAAGTATGATGTATTTATAAGGCTAAGAGACTAAAACCCTGACTTGTTACCAAAGACTGGGATGAATAGACATAAGCCCATAAGCCCATACATAATAATTTACAATACTCCTCATTGGATATTCATCGTTCATTATATGCCATAAACTGTCTCATTAAAAACCTTACCAAGAAAAACCCAATGGGATAAAAACTTGATGAAGGAAAAGAGTGTAGTACGCATAATGCTCCTCCTCAAATTAATGCATATCGTTTAAGTGTCGAAGACCGATCTTCTAGATGAGTTGCTCAAATACTTTTGTTGACAATAATTATGTAATGAAGTCCATCAAATTGTTGATGTTAACAAGTTCTACAATAATGACAAAATATATGTGTAGCTTCCAACCCAATATCAAATGAATTGGTTGGAAAGTATACAATACATGTACAAATATTAAAAGAGAAAAATAAACTCTCCATGACGCATATTAATTGAAAAATGACAATAAAACCTCAATTGCACCTATTTATGGTACTTGAAGACCACTAATTTCTTAGAGACATGTGTAAAAGCAATTTATATAATATGCGTCCAAAATAATTTTGATCCATATAAGGATTCATTTAATTTGTTCAAATAAAGTTATTGACAACTTTATTGATTGATCTAGAAGTTAAAGTTGTGAGCCATACTTGAGGCATTACATATCCTTCATATAATATAAGAGCTTTAATAAACCCCATTTTAGAAAAAAATAATATTTATCTCATAAAATATCAATAAGATATTTACATCCACCTCGAGACAATATGTCTCTTAGAGCATGGGGTGTGGTGGCTTAAGCCACAAAACAAAACGGGCCCCACAGGCTGCCACGTCAGCTTTTCATTCCCACTCAAAAATACCCATTCACTCATAACACACCCATACCTCTTCATTTAGGCCCCACCACTCACATACAAACACATTTAAAAAGTTTTTTTTTTACTTTAGCTCGCCACCGGGGTGACGAGATAACAAAAAAATGTGAAGTGGCGAATGGTAGTGGTATGGTGGCGAGCCAGTGACGAAGGCCACATCAGACTGGCGAGTGTGCTTCACTACCACACCTCACTCTCTTAACAATCAACTTATGTTTTTGTGAATTTATTTATTTCACAATTCAAGTATTAAGACACATAACTTTAGAGCTCTTATTTCGGTTTCGCACAAAAACCGATGTATATCCAATAGTCTTTACACATTGACGTGTATGAACTTCTCGTTCCAATACTTTTAGTAATTTCAAGTACTATGTCTTTATATGTTGGCCAATCATTTTGTTGAGCGCACATTTGGATATTAATTGATTTATGATCCTCATCATGCATAATAGCAAGCAATATATTATATGTAGACAAATTTATCGACGTCGTTTTCTTTTCGATTCCATATGATTCAAGACAAGATAGAATTCATTGAGATCTCATTAGCTATCTGAGGTTCTTTGAAACCTTCATGTCTAGTGTCTCTTTCTAAGACTATCATGTGGTCTTTTATACCCCGAACAACCATCTTGTTTTCATGCTTTATATTTTTCATCGAGGATTTTATTTGGAATCGATTTGTCTACCATGCTTGAGGCATGTCATAATTAAATAGTGTCCTTAAGGGACAACTTATAATCAGAGCATGAGTAGCTGAAATTTCATTTTTGGCTAATGTTTATGTATGGCTATTAGATTATCCATTGAATAAATTGATAATTCATTCTTAATTTGCAACTACTTTTATCCTCCTGAAGGAATTATCATTCTTCTATATCCCGTATATGTGCATTTAGGTGGAGTAATTTGCACAAAAAAACTGAAATGGGATATGTTTGGTTTATAACCAAAACCAATTATAAAAGGGAGGATTTATAATAACATGTTGGCATGATGCTAATTTTTGTTGTTGTGCATATTATAATATGGCTCCATACAACAACACAAGTTTTTCTCTCATTTTCATTTAATAATTTAGAAGTAATTCATCGCATATTCATGATGAAATACTTACTCTTGAATGTTAGGTTCGTTTTGAGCTATTAATCATGCAAACTTGATGTTGCAATTTGATGACCATTTAGACGATGCATCTATTTTAAACTCTAAATGATTCATACAATGGATTTGTATGCCTACATATATCCATTTGTTTTCTTTCTAGAAAATTGAGGGACTGGGTCCTCATTCTAGTTGATAGATTAATAATCAATTTCTTTTGAGAGATAACAACATTAGATTGAAGAATCTTATTCTTCTATAATTTTTGCATCATTAATGACTCGGGATGGTGTAACCAGTCATGCCAAAAATATTATAATTATTGCTCATAACCTTATGTTATGGCAATGATTAGCTTTTACTAATCTTTGTAGAATGCATGTTGAGGAAGATACAAAAGTATAATGCATCCTTAATATTGAACTTCGTTCCTCATGACAATTTTATATTTCTTTTACGGAGCAAAATGTGTTTAGCATAGATTCTTACATCTATGAATATAGTGTGTAATGTCTTTGACACGCTTGTATTTTACATACATCACATTGCATTTTTTCATAAATAGGATTTTTGTTTGCTCCTTTCTTATTTTATTTTGCCACTAATAGTGGTTTGTCATTGTTATACTACCTCGACCATATCCTTTACCATGATAAATGATCTTTAAACATTTATCGTTACATTATCACATTCACATGAGGGAATGAGGATCTTATATTGATCATTTTATCTTATTTACTTGAGGGAATGAACATCTTATGTTGATCATTTTATCACATTCGCTTGAGGAATGGAGATCTTTATATTGATCTACTCATCTTTAATCTTGCAACTTGAGGTTGTCAACTAGTTTCTTTGAATTAACACGACAATAATTAAATTTACCACGTCCATAATCACGATATCTACATGATCATCGTTATTGAGTCACATTCAGTTGAGTGAATGGAGCAAATTTAGTAAATGGGTTTATCGTGTTTCTCAAAGCATACCCATTGCTTTGTTTAAAGAAACTTATATCAAAGCATCGTTCTCGATATATGGGCATATTCGAGGCATTAACCATCTCATCGCATGTTTTTTTATCATTCAGATGCAATACTCAATATTGCAAAAATGTGCACGCATTTACAAGAATTTTTTCCTTCTTTTGATGATCAAATCTTTCTTTTAGATTTTGACATACATTAAACGGATCTTTCACTGTTAGATACTCTTTTAAAATCCTCATTGAGATAATGATCAAGAATATCATTGTTTTAGTATACTCTTGCTAGGAGGACTTTCTTTTCTTTCTTTCTTTTTTTCATTTTTGCTTTCTCTTTTTTCTTTAGTTGCAACTTGAGGTTGCTAATTATTCCATTTTGAGGTCTTCGTGATTAAGAAGAAGACGAGGGAATACCACTGTTGTGGCGCACTCTCGTAAAAATATTTTATTTCAGTTTTGATTTATTCTATCAGATTATGAGTGATAAGATGAATCTTAGCATCAAAATTTCAAAGGAGACAATCTTTTTTAGAAATGTCAAGAATAGCAAAAACCACGTTTGAAAGTTTTAAATATGACATTTTTAACTACATAAAAATGCCAATTGTATAATTTAGCAAAAATTGCATATATCATCATATCAGGATTTTTTTTATATATCACAAAAGTTACCTATTCAAAGAGAAAATAATAGAAATCGGCTTTTGTTATGAAATGCTTATTATAAAATTATCATAATTAAATAAAGCAAGTGAATAAAAAAATGCATAAAAATGAAAAATTACAACAATAGAACTTGAGGTTCTATTACAATACCATAAGATTGTGTTATTTGATTAGAATGAAAGATATAACTGGAGGTTCTAAATATACATTTTTCTGTTTCTTTCTTTAACATAATATGAGGTTATGTTGTCTAATTCTCTTGAGGGAATCATAATAGAACTTGAGGTTCTCATTATTTTTTTAAACAAAACATTACAATCATAACATAAAGTTATGTTATTTGGATTATTTGTTAAGAATCAATGTAAAATATGAACTTGAGGTTCAAAAATAAAATTGTAACATAACTTGAGATTATGTTATTGATTCTCTTGAGGAAATCATAATTGAACTTCAGGTTCGCAAAAGAAAATAATGATAACAATAACTGTGAGGTCATGTTATTGTGATTCATCTAAACGAATCACAAAGAACTCGAGGTTCTTAAAAAGATATAACAATAACTTGAGGTTATTGCATTTTGATTATGTTCATCGTAGTAGAACTTGAGGTTCTATAGTAAATAAGTTTAATCATAATATGAGGTTATGATACATTTTGATGTTTTTTCTTTTCTTTAAAGAATCATAGTAGAACTTGAGGTTCATACTTTTTTTTTAAATATAACGTGAGGTTATGATATTGATTCTTGAAAGAATCATATTAGAACTTGAAGTTCTAATTATATATTTTGTTTTTCTTCTTTAACATAACATGAGGTTATGTTATTTCTGTCTGATTTATGTATGTAAAATACAATCTAGAAGCCAGACCTTTCATTCTTTCCATTATGGACTTTTTTCATTTTTAGTGGAAGTAATTTGGAGATACTCAATTTTATTTTGAGTCATTGTTTCAAGATGATAACCATTGCGTTTTATATCTTTAAAACTTAGTAGATTTCTCCCGGATCTACTACAATACAACGCATCATTTATTATTAATGTTGTACCTTTATGTAACACCACGCAGGCTTTGCCCGATCCTTCAATCAAGTTACTAGTATCTCATGATAAGACTTGATGTTTTATTTTTTTCTTTATAACATAACATAACATGAGGTTATGTTATTGATTCTATTAATTGAATCAAATTAGAACTTGAGGTTTTAATTATTATTTTTCAAGCATAACATGATATTATGATATTGATCCTTATGGAAGAATCATATTAAATAGAACTTGAGGTTCTAATAATATTTTTTCACCGCAGCATAAGGTTGTGTTATAATCATGAAATGTTATGTATTGAAGAAAAGAAAATATTCCTTATATGGTGAATATTTTCTTTTCTTCATATATCACAAAGATTTTACAAATCATATTAGAACTTAAGGTTTTAATAATATTTTTTCACCACAACATGAGGTTGTGTTATTATCGTGAAATGTTATGATATTGATCCTTATGGAATATTTTCTTTTCTTCGTATAAAATAATGAACAAGAACACAAGAATGAGAGAGGAAAGGAGAATTCTTATTGATTGATAATTTCAAAGTGATTACAAGTAGGATGTATTTATAAGGCTAAGAGACTAAAACCTTGACTTGTTACCAAAGACTGAGATGAATAGAGACAAGCCCATAAGCCCATACATAATAATCTATACTATCTATAAAGCATTTCACTTCAATTCTTGAAAACTGAAAACTTAAACTTAAAAATTTAATGCTGAAAGTATTTAAGAAAACTTTGTCAAATCGTTTAATGGTTTATAATGGTGATTGATAATTTAATGCCATTAATGGTGATATTTCAAATCGTTTAATGGTTTAATGGTGATTGATAATTTGATAACTTGAATTGTAATTGTTAATGGAGATACCTTCCTTGTCTATATATAAATCAACACACATCCAATACTTCACATATCTACTAAAAAACACACACAAAACACAATGTCTTTCTTGCTCTTCTCTCTCTCTCTCTAGCCTAATACACACCACATCCTTTCTACCGCCGGATTTTTCACACACCTCAAATCTAATAAAACACTCACTTACCACCACAAGACCAACACTCATCGAAATGTATTTTTAAAGCTCTTTTATAAATCTTTATATTTTATTTGTAGATATAGGTTTTCAAAAAAAATTATATCATTTTTTTGTTACAGTAGTCGCCGCTGCATCCAAGTCGCCGAAAATGTTGTTGCTACCGCCAGTGGGTCGCCGGAAAAGTTGTTGCTACCGCCAGTGGGTCGCCGGAAAAACAGTTGATAATAACCAACTTATTTTTACCTTAATTAAGCTATAACTACTAACAAATAAGCCAGAATCTCACAGCTACTTATTATGCTAATATTTTTTTACTTTTTGACAGTTTTATGAATCAAAACTAAGAAATCTAAGATCTATGCTATAAAACTTAAAAACAGATATTCAAACATATTTAATAAGCACAAATAGACAGAATTAAGCACAAATATGCTAGACTATAAGCAGAATATAAGCATATGCAAAATTAAAGCTAAGATACTTGAAAATTAAAGGAAACTTACAAAAGCCTTAGCTAAACAAAGGCAATAGTGCTCAAAAGAGCTTTCAACAGCTCTAGCTTGTCACAAGGATAAGCTAGTAAGGTCCTATGAACTCATCCATGGCTAATTCATCATCCAAAAGCTCAAAATCCATTTAGCAATGGTATTTGATTGATTTTAGGTTTAATAGATAGATGATCTTATATGAGTCAATTTGAGCTTAGAGAACTCAAAAGCTTGTATGAGCTTATTAGGAGCTTTTGAAAAGTAACTTAAGGAATTTGAGATTTAAACTTGTAAGGTAAAAACGAGATTAGTAAAATCAAAGGAAGATTTCATTAATATTAAAACTGATTACAATAAGGTGAAAGTAAGAGTACAATAAGTTGGAAAAGTTACACTACTTAAGCTCAAATTTTGAAAGCTAAAAATTACAATTTAACTAAAAAATTTTAAAAGCTAAAAACTACATGATTGTGTGTGTGAATGTGAGGGTTATTTATAGCCTGCAAATGAAGCTTCTAGGACTTGAATCATGCTCCTTTCTCCCTTAATCTTGTCCATTCATTCTTTCTCATCATTGGATGCCTTCTATTCACCGTTGGATTAATTGGGGTGAGCACACGGATTGCCAGCGTGGCATTCCGTGTGTCAGACCTTGTGCTTCTTTTGCACTCACTTTAATGCAAAATCCCAATCATAAGTGTGTTTTCTCCTTTGCCCGCGTGTCACTTCATGTGGGGATTGACCAATGAGAGCCCTTGCGTGATGTTTTCTTGTGCCAACCTGTCACTTAACACTTGAATTTCATGGCCACGTCCTTAATTTTGATTTGCCCTTTGATTTTGACTCGGGGTCAAACGGGGAAGGAGATGAATAGTAGTAACAAAATTTCCCGCGTTAAAATTATAACAGGGGTGCGTTTGACTTTTCTTTGACCCGGGGTTATTACTCGTTTGACTTTGGGCTTATAAAGGGTTTTAGGCCGGGGTAAGGGCTTGGTAAATTTAAAAAGGTTAACGGGTGTTAACTCTTTATACATATAAGAGTTAACACCGTTAGGGTTTAGGGGACCATTTTTGCAATTTGGTTTTCTTTGAGGGACTGATTTGGTATTTTGGGTTTTGTCATTTAGTGAGTTGACTTTGTTTGACTAAAGGTTGACTGGAGTTAACTTTTGACCTTTCTTGCTATCAAATCTTCGGCTCTTGTACACTCTTTGACCGTGTTTGTTCGGCTTTGACCATTTTTTTGTGATTTTTGCGATATCCGTACCTACATAATCACAAAGACAAAACAAACAATATACAAGCATTTTAAGCACAATTTTGTCTTTTTATGGCCATTTTTGATATAAAACGGATATGTGTTTTTACACATATCACCTACAAATAACCCACAATCAATAAATGTAAATATTTTCTTACCATTGTTGATGATTTTTCTAGAGCAACATGGACATACTTACTACCCACAAAACATCATGTTTCATCTACCTTCCAATCATTCTACACCTATGTCACAACACAGTTCAAAACATCCATCAAAACCATAAGATCAGACAATGGCACAGAATTCCTCAATTCTTACTTTAACACATTTCTTCAATCAAAATGGATAATCCATCAAACCTCATGCCCTTATACCTCACAACAAAATGCTAGAGTAGAGAGAAAACACAGACAACTATTAGAAATGGCAAGATCACTCTTATTCCAAGCAAATTTTCATTTACACCTATGGGGATATTGTATCCTTACTACTACCTATCTCATAAATAGACTACCCTCTAGAGCCATTAACAACAAGAGTCCCTATGAAGTGATATACAACTCACCACCATCACTTGAACACCTCAGGGTAATTGGCTGCAAAGCCAATGCCTACAACCTCACCTCAGACAAATTTAAACCCAAATCCACTCCAAGTGTTCTCCTTGGATACCCACAAAATCAGAAAGGCTACGTTCTATATGATCTCAACACACACACAAAATTACCACAAGAAATGTTACATTTGAAGAACACATCTTTCCCTTCCACTCAACCCATACAACCTCAAACCAAACAGACCCTTTCACATCTCCACTCCAATTCTCATTTAAACAACCATCAACTCCAATCACTACCACTTCAGTAGATCACACTCCTACAGTTTCTGAAACACCTTCATCTCCCATAATCCATCATCACTCCCCTATATCATATCCAAATTCACCAATCCAAACATCTCCAATATCATCACCAACTACTAACACCCAAACTACCTTACAATCTCACCATTCTTCCCCTACACCACCACCACCACCTCCCATCAGACAATCCACAAGAACAAAAACAATCCCTACAAACCTTAAGGATTTCCAATACCAACTACCAAAATCTTTCCTCCACAATGTCATTACCAAACACCATTATTCACACTACATTAACTACAAAAACTTGTCAAAACCTCATCCTCATTTCATAAATAATGTAACTAATATTCATGAGCCCCACTCCTATTTTCAAGCATCCACAGACCCAAAGTAGGTAGAAGCTATGAATAAAGAAATAGAGGCACTTGAACTTAACAAGACTTGGACTTTTACACTCCTTCCTCCTGGCAAAACACCCATTGGCAACAAGTGGGTATTTATGATAAAGCTTAAAGCTGATGGCAATGTTGAGAGATACAAAGAAAGATTAGTAGCAAAGGGTTTTAATCAAAAGGAAGGCATTAATTATAAAGAAACCTTTGCTCATGTGGCTAAAATGGTAACTGTGAGAAGTTTGCTAGCTGTGGCAGTTGAGAAGGGTTACCAGATAGAACAGCTTGACATTAATAATGCATTTTTACATAGGGACTTACATGAAGAGGTCTACATGACAGTTCCACAGGGCTACACTTAAAAGTTACCACCAAACACAGTCTGCAAGCTTACTAAATCTCTATATGGGCTAAAACAAGCAAACAGACAATGGTTTAAAAAGCTCACATCCTTTCTTTTGCAGCTTGGATTCAAACAAAGTTATGTGGATACTTCCCTCTTTACTATCACTCATCAAGGGTCTTTCACAGCTATATTGGTCTATGTAGATGATATTCTTATTGTTGGCAAAGATCCAGTCTTCATTTATACTATTAAGAAACACTTACATACTTAATTCAGTATCAAAGATCTAGGACCCCTGCACTATTACCTTGGAATTGAATTTTTGAGGAATTCTTCTGGCCTATCAATGACACAAAGAAAATATGCCTTAGAACTCCTTGAATGTGCAGATGTCCTAGACAGTAAGCCCATAGCCACACCAATGGACCCAATCATCAAACTTAATTCCACAGATGGTTACTTACTTCTGGACCCATCCACTTACAGGACCTTAGTTGGTAAACTCTTGTATCTCACTATCACCAGACCAGACCTCTCATTTGGTAAACTCTTGTATCTCACTATCACCAAACCAGACCTCTCATTTGCTGCTCAAGCCTCAAGTCAGTATTCTCACAGTCATAGGTCCTGATGCTCTCATAAGGGTTTTGAGATACATTAAGCTCTGTCCTGGCCAAGGCTTATTCTTTCCTAATAAAAATAATTTTCACCTCACCACCTACTATGACAGTGATTAGGCTAGCTGTGCAACAACAAGGAGATCAGTTTCAGGGTATGCTATCTTCCTAGGACACAGTCTCATCTCTTGGCAATCCAATAAGCAAGTAGTAGTTTCAAGAAGTTCAACAGAAGAATACAGGGCTTTAGCAGACAGTACTTGTGAGATTTCATGGTTTAAGAGTTTACTAGTGGATTTACAAGTCACAGTTCCTACTTCATCCCTGGTCATGTGTGATAATGTATCTACTATAGCTCTTGCTAACAACCCTATTCATCATGCCAGAACTAAGCACATTGAGATTGATTGTCATTTTGTAAGAGATAAAATCACACAAGGTCATATTTCACCCTGTTTTGTTCCTTCCATGTTTCAATTAGCAGACATCCTCACAAAAGGTTTGAGTAGAGTTCTTCATTACAATTGTTTGTCCAAGTTGGGCATATATGATCCCTACACACTGCCAACTTGCAGAGGGGATAATGTTACTACATAAACTGCTATTTCAAACACTCCTAAAGTAACTGTTGCTGACCCAAACACCCCCACTGCTCAAGTGCAGCATCTACAAAGACAAGCTACTCCTCCTAAGATGAAGATACTACTTCATGGATGCTTAGTTAAATGCAACAAGATGTAGTTTAGCTATTTATACTTTATGGAATCTTCTAGAAGTAGTTAGTTATAGTTTAGCTAGTTTTTACTCAATTTTACTCATTTTGCAAAGTGTAAAAATACCATGTAATGTCTTTACTTTAATTTTAATGAATGATTCACATTTCCAACCGTGTGTTTTCATGCATTCTCCATTTCTCAATAAACACCCCACCAAAAGCCGGTGGACTGGCCATGGCGATGGATCCAAGTCAAGAAAAAAAAAGTGCTTTTACTGATTTATTAATAAATGCTAACAAAACATTAAAAAATAACTGGGCTTAAATCCATGATTTTCTTAAACATTGGTATGAAGTATGAACTTTAAAAAATTAATATATCTAACGGTATATCGATATTGTGATTCTTTGTGGTTCAACAATCTTGAAAATTATAAAAAGATTTGAGGAAAATAAAAGCTTCTTAAAAATCTGAAAACTCTCTCTTAGATATAAAAAAAGTGTGAACGAAGTTTATTTATTTAAAGTATTTATACATTTTTTTAATACATAAAAACCGAAGTTTTAATTGAAAAATTTTTGATGGACAAAATTTCCAAGTTGTAATATTTTGATACACATTAACGTTGTGTTCTCGAATTTTTTTAATAAAGAAAATTAAAAAAAAATGAAGTAAAGTGTTTCATCCCAATTTTAAGAAGAAACACTTTACTTTCCAAACTAACAAAATTACACTAAATTTTCATTCATTTTCCTTTTCTTTTCTTCCTTAAGTGCAACTCAAGAACACAACTTTTTCTATTTCTTTTTATTCACTTTCATTTTCTTCTTTGGCTCATACTTGAGAACACAGTGTAAATTTGATACTTAGAGCACATGGAGTCCTCGTGCCATAGAGAAAAAGTGAGGAAAATGGAGTTTGGCACCAGATTTTGTATGGCACCGGAATTCAGTGGAGTGGTGAGCCATAGCCAAAACTCATGCCATGGCATGGCACGAAGCTAACAGCCAACCATTCCTCAAGCTCTTATAAAGTTATACTAAAAAGAAGTCGGATGCCAAAACGGAATTTTTATGCATAAATTATCGATTTACAAAATTTTAATGTGCAAACAATTTTTTCGCAATTTTTTTATTCACCAACGACCCATATCTTGTGAAATTTTAAAAAAAAATTGAAAACGTTTTACCTTTTTCATATATATTTACTATCTTTTATTTCTCCTACCAAAAACTTAAAGTAATCGACATATAATCATCTTGTTTCTCAGAGTTTATATGATAGCTATATTTCTTGGAGTCCAATCAATAACTCTTTGTCCAAGCAATAATCTACCACGAGTCAACAACAATCCTAAAATTCAAATAAGGCGGATTTCCTTTATTTAATTTTTTTTTTCCCTTCGTCGCCATTTCAAAAAGCATTTCTTGGTGAACAAGGCTATTAGAGTAAGGCTATTAGAGTAAGGCTGAACAAGGCTATTAGAGTAAGGTTGGTGAACAAGGCTATTGGTGAACAACAATCATAAATATTTCGGTTCGGTCCTCGGTCCGTCTTTTCTTTCATATTCGGTCTTCGATCTGGTCCGGTCCGGTTTTGAGCAAAACCGGTCATTATATTTTGTTAGACTAGACCGGACCGAAGACCGAATCAGACCGGATCGACCCGGACATAGACCGAACATTTTGGTCCGGTCCTCGATCCCGTGTTTCGGATCAAATCGGTTTTCAGTCCGGTCCGATTTTCATGGCAACGATTATTTTAACCTTCCTAAAACTTCAAAACAAGTAATTAGAATTTTATATACGAACAACATACCTCTTTAGGGTGTATATATTCTTTTTGTTAG